>CAIGQV010019101.1:2481840-2496887 GCA_903798115.1 Danio jaintianensis
AAATAAACAGGAGTGGATCCAAAAAAGTGATTTTCTTTTCTTTTGTTTCTGTTGAACACAAAATAAGGTATTTTGAAGAATGTTGTAAACCAAATACTATGTAATAATACATTCTTTCTTTCATTGCGTTTAACACAAGAAACTCAAACAGGTTTTGGAACAAGTGTAGGATGAGTGGAATATGATGACATTTATTTATGTAGTGTATTTATTAATTCATGCTTTTTTATTTATTTACTGTTTATTAATTATGACAAAATGAAAACAAAGAGTATTCACATAGCACATTTCTAAACTGAAACGATGGGCCTATTGTCTTCAAATAAAGAATTATTTAGGTCTATTTAATTATTTGTTTAATATTTATGTACATTAATTAAGACTTTTAAAATTATTATTAAAAGTATTTTTTTTTTTATATTTACTATTTAAGTATTTATTTCTAAAACGAAAGCGTCAATCTAGTACGCTATATGTAGCCTATGGTAAACTCGCACAACACAGGCCCTTCAAAAATACAAATTTGTGCATGCTGTTGAATTCCCATTGATTAATAGGTCTAAATAAATACGTATTACTAAGCCCATATATGCAACAAAGAAAACGTAAATGAAAAGGTAGCCTATATAAAAAAAGCTTATTTATGGCTGTCTTAATTCTATGATTTTAAAATACCAAATACTGCACATCTCTATACTTAGGATAAAACACTGCTTTTTTATTTATGTTTGTTTGTTTGTACTTTCATTTTAGTTGTCTTATTTCTTTTGTTTTAATTTCCAAATTGAATCCCCATTGCACTTAACACATTTACAATGATAATAAAGCTTTTAATGATTTATGAAGGAATTATAATGCGTTGTTTCGTTATTTCATCTTCATTTACAAGTAGCAGGGTATTTACAGCTACTGTATAGTTCTATCCGTTCGCATTTCGTCCCTTTGTGCCCCCCGGTGGCATTGTTGCAAACTGCTGTTACACCTAAAAACATTTTCTTAATCAGTTGGCCGGCCCTGGCCCGGTTGGAAGAGGTGTGCCAGAACGCGGTTCACTTGGGCTTTGGTGCAGTACGCTTGTAGTGTGAGTGCAAAGCGCGCCTGAGCCCGAAACTGAAGATGAGACGTGACTTTTATGGGACTGTTTCATATGGATTTATTAATCATTCTTACTTTTCAATGAAGGTGAACTGTCATAGTTTACTAAAGACGCAAACCCCTCACACTGCCCATCTTCAGCAAACCTCCTAATACCTGCAGGACGAGGACTTTTATGATTATTTATGAGCGTCAAAAGTGGCTGATCTGTTCAGCGAATTATTTGACTGTCACTGCATCCCAAACCACTAAAATTATATAACCAAAGAAATGTCCACTGTGCTGAGCGAGAGCGCTTCTCTTCTGTTAAACTGTCCAGCACATCATCGATGACGTAAGCGTGCTCCGTGCTCAAACGCAATGTGGGTGCAGGCCGTCGGGGCACAGGGGAGGGGGGACAAGCGTGCTTCGGCACGGTTCAAGGCAACTGTACATAGTGTGAGTACGCCCTTAGTCCCGCTGCAGCACCACACGCGGCGGTAGTGGTCATTTTGAACTGTCACCCACTGTATAAAGTTTGTAAAAACAATAATTTGATGAAAATACATCAAATTGTGTTTTACACATGCCATGTGATGTCTGCTTTGAGGTAGCTAAAGCACAAAATACTGGAAAATGTCAACTCTGTTACTGTTCTCTGTATTACACAATCACATTTAAGCATTATTTTACATTAATAAACAATTCAGCAGCTAGCTCCCTGCAACTCTCACATGGTCGCCCACTGAAGTTAAGCAGGGCTGAGCCTGGTCAGTACCTGGATGGGAGACCACATGGGAAAGCTAGTTTGCTGCCGGAAGTGGTGTTAGTGAGACCAGCAGGGGGCGCTCAACCTGTGGTCTGTGTGGGTCCTAACGCCATATGCGCTGCCGTCGCGCCATCCAGGTAGATGCTGCACACTGGTGGTGGATGAAGAGATTTCCCCCAATGTGTAAAGCGCTTTGAGTGCCCAGAAAAGCGCTATATAAATGTAAGGAATTATTATTATTAATTCAGTTTACTGCAAATTATACAGTTGTTGTATATTATTCCAGGTTAAAGAAAATGAACGGAAAACCATTGAAACGTACACACACAATTCTGAGTCAAGGCAGTATCCCGAAAAGAAACGAAGACAAGGAAAGTACCGTATTTTGTATTCAAAAGCCAATGCAGTTTTTATATTAAAGATAGAAAAAAAGAAGCAAAAGTAAATCACTGTCACACACAGTTTTGTTAGTATCGCAAAGGAGAACTACATATACAGCATCTTCATATTTACATACAAGTTACAACCAACAAAAACCGTATAAATATATCTTAGTTAACTTACAGCAGTTACATGAGACTGAAATTTCAGGAACAAAAAAATAAAAAAGCACTCTGTTAAATAACTGGCACCAACCCTACGGACAAATGAAGTGGTTATAGTTTAAAAATGCATGAATCAAATTAATGCATGTTTGTTCAAAAGACTCAGATATACATTTGACTTCACTGTGAAGATTTCAGGATTTCAGGTCTGGAAAAAAAAAGAAAAAAAAAAAGGAAAAACTAAACGGCATCAAACAATCTGAGCTGCCGAGACCAAGAGAAAGTAGCGAGGTCTAAACGCACCGTGTGTTTTAGCAGCAAAAACATCGTCCTGAAGCTCGGAGAAATCACTCCGAGATGGTTTAGAGAACTCAAACACATACATAAGGGTTCGTTACAATCCTCCAATAAGCTTTACAGAAAACAAACACGTACAAAAGCATCATAAAACATTTCCAAACAGGTCAAACTCACACAAAAAAGCAACATCCAGTCACATTTAACCCAAAATAAATTTATAATAATATTTTTTTGCATGATAAAATGTCTTTGTTGTTCAAAACCTATTATTATGATGATTAATCTTGTTTTTATCATCAATATAATGGTGTATATAAAAAATTAAACATTAAAATAATACCATGATGCAGAAATACTTCACAATTAAAAAAGAGTTCATTACAGTCCTGACAACGACATCTGCTTAAACTCTTAAAAATAGGTGTACTTTATATATTTATTTTGGGGTGAATGTGAGCCAGACATGTTACTGACAGATTGTGTGACATTAACCCATTCACTTACATCATTATTATTATTATAGCATGATTTCATGAACAACCCAATCCTGTGTAAGTGCAAGGTGCTTTACAGATTCAGCTTTTTATTTCTGTTTTGCTTGCTAAATTAAACTCATATTTAATATTAAACTTGTACCAAATATACATACATACAACACCGGTCAAAAATTTTTAAATAATACAAATTCTGTTCCGTTCACCAAATATTTGTTTATATGATAAAGCATGTAAAATAAGTAAAAATATATTTGAAAATGTTATTTATTCCTGTGATGCAAAGCTACATTTTCAGCATCAGCATTGTCAAGCTCTAGAAACCTTAATTGAGGCGTTTTATACATTACTTTATACAACAGTTCTGTCTAGTTCTCAAATCTGATTGGCTGATAGCCGTGTGATATTCTGCAAAATCAGCATTCATACAGCCACTTGACCGTCGTGTATTACTCCACCCACAGACTTGACATGTTAAAAGGAGGGTGATGCTTGAAATCATTGATCTTCCATTGTTAACCATGGTGACCTGCAAAGAAACGCGTGCAGCCATCATTGTGTTGCATAAAAATGGCTTCACAGGGAAGGATATTGTGGCTACTAAGATTGCACCTAAATCAACAACATATAGGATCTATTGTTATGTTTGGGGCATCTGGAAAAAGGCTTGTCCGAAGAAGAAAAGGTGAGAGCTACCATTAGTCCTGTGTCATGCCAACAGTAAAGCATCCTGAGACCATTCATGTGTGGGGTTGCTTCTCATCCAAGGGAGTGGGCTCACTCACAATTTTGCCCCAAAACACAGCCATGAGTAAAGAATGGTACCAAAACACCCTCCAACAGCAACTTCTTCCAACAATCCAACAACAGTTTGGTGATCCATCCAGCAATGGATTAAGTTCACAGTGCTCATTAGGATTACTTTTTTAACTTAAATGGTTTGTTGCAATCGGTTTCCTAAATACCTTAACTTTTTGGGTTTTACAGTGTAATAATTTATCACAATATCATGAGAAAACAGTGGGCGTGGCTTGTTTTTTCCTACTGCGAGCTGATTGGATGTAGTAAAGTAGGCATTTATAATAATAAATAAATCACAACCTTAGGCCTATATAAAAATGACAATATCATGCATTATATTTTATGCAGATGCACTGCATAGAAACAGGCTTGATCACCCCATCAATCTGATTAAGGTATTTTTTAAAAATAGAGCTATTCAAATCACCTGGTGAAATTATATTCATATTTACAATTAGATTTTTACAATATCATGCAGCCCTAGTTCGGTGTGTTTATCACAGTGTCTGTTAGGTTGTAATAACTCTCCTGAAACCCTTTTCCCAATCTTTCTGAATGAAATGCCTACTTTACTACATCCAATCAGCTCGCAGTAGGAAAAAACAAGCCACGCCCACTGTTTTCTCATGATATTGTGATAAATTATTACACTGTAAAACCCAAAAAGTTAAGGTATTTAGGAAACCGATTGCAACAAACCATTTAAGTTAAAAAAGTAATCCAAATGAGCACTGTGAACTTAATCCATTTGAGTAAACAAAGCAATTTGAGCATGGCAAAACCCAATAAATGAAGAGAACTCAAACCAACTGAGTACTGTAAAACCCAATAAGTTAAGTCAACTCAAACCGTTTGAGGAAACCGATTGCTACAAACCATTTGAGTTAAAAAAACTAATCTATATGAGTACTGTGAACTTACTCCATTTAAGTTGAAGTAATGAGGTATTTAATTAACTCATTACCTTCAACACTGGGTTCAAAACTCTTTTCAAATGAGTAGAATTAACTTTCAGTAAATTTTGAGTTAACTACACTCATTTCATTTGATAAAGTTGACTGTTGGGTTTTACAGTGTATCATATTCAGCTTTTTCTAGGAACTGCATCACAATCTGAAGAAAGAAAATAAAACGACCACAGCTTCTGGTTCATGCGGACTTCAGACAGTTTTAGAACTTTACACTGTATTATTCCATTTTAGTTTCCATGGCGACACATCGAAAATCAAAGAAGAGTGGCCTAATTAAAATTTTGGAAGCCACATTCTAAATTCTGTACATTCTAAATTGTGGAATGGAACTCTCAATAACGACCAAAAGTTCAAAGGTTATTTCGAAATTTTGACCGGCATTGTATATACATCTATTCATACTGTAGATACAGCATACATAAATATCAGTATTTTATTTAAAACTGGTTTCACCTTTGAGAAAATAACTGTAATACTCTTTAAAACGGACTGCGATTTATTAGGAAATATTCAGTGTAACCAAAAAATAAAATAAAATAAAAAAGCAGGTTCTTCATGAGTGTGTGAATTCTGTCCTTTGGCACCATCACAAAGAGTCTTTCGACAGTCCTAACGCTTGTAAAAACTACTTCAAGAGAACAAAACATTAAAAAGCCAATCCAAAGTACACAAAGTTCATAAATACATTTGCTGACAACGACGAGATGAAGCTCTGGATGCGGAGCGTTGACTAAACCCAACAGATACCAGCCGCTCGCTTTAGAAAACAGGAGCGGTTTTCTTCAAAAGCGTCTCTCTCTCAATACAAATCAATCTGTCAGTGTGTCTGTTTGTCCGCTCCAGACCTCCAGGGGGCAGTACAAAACTCGATGCAGAAAGCAGATCAGCTGGAGGGTTTGTTCATCAATTTCAGCGTACCGTCATTATTATACATGTCTCAGAGTGATGGAAATGTTCAAGTATGAGCTCCGTCCAGAACGCATTTACAGGGAATTTTGGCTGATGGGGGATTTCTGCTTAAGTATAAACACTAGCGGTCAAACATTTGGGTTAAAAGAAGCTTATTTTGCTCACCAGGACTGCACTTATTTGATCAAAAATACTATAAAAAAACTGAAATATTATTACAATTGAATGTAACTGTTGTATTATTGAACGCAGTTTAAAATGTAATTTATATCTGGGATTTAAAGCTGATTTCCCAGCTTCATTACTGTTGTCTTCAGTGTCACATGATCCTTCAGAAATCATTCTGATAGGCCGATTTGCTGTTCTGTTACGATCAACTATTACTGGCATTGACTCTTATAAGTGTTGAAAGAATTTACTGTAAGTTTGACATACTTGTATATTGGATACATTTGACTTTTAGGATCATTTGAGGGAAATGAAAGCATATATTTGAAATAAAATCTTTTAGATTATAAATGTATTTACTTTCACTATTCAATGCTTTAATGCATGGGTCTCAAACTCGATTCCTGGAGGGCCGCAGCTCTGCAGTTTTGCTTCAACCCTAATCAAACACAAGCTGATCCAAATAATCAAGGTGTTCAAGACTACTAGAGATTATCAAGCAGATGTGAGTTGGAGGTGGTTGGAGCTAAACTATGCAGAGCCGCGGCCCTCCAGGAATTGAGTTTGAGACCGTTGCTTTAATGTGCCCTGATTATGAAAAATAAACACACTTTTAATTGTACTTTTTTAGCACAGTTTATACTAAAAATATAAAGCATCCCAACAATTTTCAGCACTAATAATAATAATAATAGCATTATCATATTATAATGATTTGCTGATGTGTTCTTGAATTCTTGAGTGTTGAATTTTCTTTCCTGCTTCATTGTTTGGTGGAAACTGGGGTACATTTTATTTTTAGGACTCTTTGATAAATGGAAAGTTCAGAATAAAAGCATATATTTGAAATCAAATCTTTTACATTATAAATGTATTTATGTTCATTGATTTCAAAAGAAAATGCATTATTCATTGCACTTTTGAATAACACACTAGCACAGTTTACATGAAACAATAGGAAGCAGCCCCAATTTTTTCAATAACAATAAATAATAATAATAATAATAATAATAAATATATATAGCAATACAGCATTAATAAAATACAATTAAAATAACAAAATACAATTAAAATAATATATTAATGATAATAGAATATTCATTATTATTATTATTATTATTAACAACACTATTATTTTTATTAATATTATCACGATTATCATCATCGTTGTTATTATTATTATTATTATTAATAATAATAATAATAATAATAATAATAAATATATATATATATATATATATATATATATATATATAAATATAGCAATACAGAAATAATAAAATAAAATTAATAAAATAATAATAATAAATATATATAGCAATAATAAAATAAAATTAAAATAATAAAATATTTTTCATTATTATTATTATTAACAACAACAACAACAACAATACTATTAATATTATTAATATTATCACAATTATCATCAACATTATCATTATCATCATCATTATTAATATTAATAATAATAATAATAATAATCATTTCTTGAGGACCAGATCACCATACTATAATGATTTCTGAAAAATCGCTTGACACTGAAAGCTCCTGAAAATTAGCATGAATAAATTCAGCCTTATATCGCAAATATAAATTACAACTGAATCAACATCCACCAAGCAAGCATTTCCTTCAAACAGCAATAACATTAGACAATTTTACAGTATTTTAAATCAAATGAAAGTATCCTCGTTCTCCTTTCAAAAGCATCTCATGATCCTGAAGGTTTGACCGCTGCTGCTGTGTGTGTGTGTGTGTACTTGTTTTTATATCCCAGTGGGGACTTAAACCTGAATGGCACACAGACTCATGGGGACTTGTGTCACCATGGGGACCGAAATTGAGATCCCCATGGGTAAACATGCGTATAAATCAGTGTTTCCCAACCATGTTCTTGGAGGCACACCAACAGTACATATTTTGGATGTCTCCCTTATCTGAACCATTCATCTGAGGTTGTTCTGATGAGTTGATTCAGGTGTGTTTGATTAGGAAGAGATTGAAAATGTGTACTGTAGATGTGCCTTCAGGAACAGGCTTGGGAAACATTGGTATAAATCACACAGAATGAAGTATTAATGAATATGTAATATGAAAATACAGATTGTTGAGGGTTGGGGGTTTTAGGAGAGAGATTATACGGGTTGTATAGCAGAAACATCATTAGGTTAGTCCCCACCAGGATATAGGAACAAGTTTCTGTGTGTGTGTGTGTGTGTGTCCCTCAGACCTGGCTCTCGGTGGAGGTTTTGCGCTGGTGTCTCCAGCCGGTGTCTGGATGTGTGTTGTGATGTGCAGTAGTGCTGATGCTGGAGCACTCAGACTGATGATCTCCCTCCTGCAGGAGCTGCTCAGTTTCTCCATCGTTCAGAGATGCTGAGCTGGCCTGCAGAGACACGGTTTCAGTGCGCATGCAGTTGTGGAGACCAGACCCTCTGCACGCCTTCAGCTGCCGCAGGTCTTCCCAGTACAGATCCTCTCCCGACAGCAGACACACTCCTTCCACAATGCGGATCTTCTCTTTAGTGTAGCCTCCGTCCACCACACCCTGAACCTGCACATGCAGAGTCACATAGGTGAAGTCAGAATTATTCGCCCTCCTGTGAATTTTTCAAGTATTTCCCAAATTATGTTGAACAGATTCAGGAATTTTTCACAGTATTTCCTATAATATTTGTTATTCTGGAGAAAGTCTTATTAAGTCTTATTATTATTTAAGTCATCATGGATTAGTATACAAATGTTATGCAAAATATTTAAATTTTTTTAAAAAGTAGCCGCCTAAAATAACAGCATAAAATAACAGCAGACCTAACTTTTTAGCTACAGCTCGGCAGAGTCGGCACAGTTAAAACAAAAACAGGCAGTTTTATTCCTGATAATGGGTGGCGCGGTGGGTCAGTGGTTAGCACTGTTGCCTCACAGCAAGAAGGTCACTGGTTCGAGTCCCGGCTGGGTCAGTTGGCATTTCTGTGTGGAGTTTGCATGTTCTCCCCGTGTTGGCGTGGGTTTCCTCCGGGTGCTCCGGTTTCCCCCACAGTCCAAACACATGCGCTATAGGGGAATTGAATAAACTAAATTGGCCGTAGTGTATGAGTGTGTGTGTGAATGAGTGTGTATAGGTGTTTCCCAGTACTGGGTTGTGGCTGGAAGGCCATCGGCTGCATAAAACATATAATGGATAAGTTGGCGGTTCATTCCGCTGTGGCGACCCCTGACAAATAAGGGACTAAGCTAACTGAAAATGAATGAATAACACGGAACAAGTAAAGGATGAGTAAATGATGACAGAATTGAAATTATTTTGTGAACTGCCCCTTTAAATTAATATTGGCCGATATACTGTACGTCAGAGCTATGTGTTATTCTTTCAAGGCAAATCACTGCACTTCCAAAGACGTTGTTCACAAGCCATGCTAAGATACACTCTTTTACCATGTTTTTTTTAATGATCATCTCGCTCACACTCTCATGCATTGCTCAAACCGTCTGCATGCAGAATGAAGAAAAAAACTGGGATGCTGGATTCACGATAAGTCACAATGCTGACTTGAGGTTTTTTTTTTTTTTAACTACCTGGTCTGCCGTTCTGATGAAAATAAAAACGTGATGAAGTCAAAAGATGAAAGGAGAAAGCGAGTTGTATGGATGATTGAGCTGCAGTAGAGAACATCAGATAAACAGATGAGCGGATCACAAATCATCATACTAATTACCCTCCAAAAAATGCTGCATTGAATTAAAGTGATAGTTCACCTAAAATACAAATTCTGTCATTGTTTACTCATTCTTTACTTGTTTCAAACCTTTATGAGTTTCTTTCTTCTGTTGAACACAAAAGAAGATATTTTGAAAAATGCTCCGGTAACCACTGACTTCCATAGTAGAAAAAGCAAATACTATGGAAGTCAATGGTTACAGGTTTTCAGCTATGCCTGCACGAATAATCGTTTTTAAAGCAAAATCGCAATTTGAAAGGGTGCAATTTTCAAATCGCAAAAGCTTCGATTATTTCAATGCGATATTTCAATTTTGATCAGATAAATCGCAATTCGATTTTTTCTCCACATCGTGCAGCGCTACTTTCAGCTTTCTTCAAAATATCTTCTTCTGTATTTACCAGAAGAAAGAAACTCATAAAGGTTTGGAAACACTTAAAATAGTAAATAGTGAGTAAATGTCCATTTTTGGGTGAACTATCCCTTTAACCCAACACTGGGTCAAATAAAGATAACCCCATCTGTTGGGTTATTTTTTTACAATCAATTTAAATGAGCATTTTGTTGGAGTGCAGAAACTGCATTGATTTACTCTCTTGTGTGAAGTGTGGTAAACGTACCTCTTTCTTATAGCGCAGCTGGCTGTTTACCACAGGCTTCTGTGCGGTTTCGATCTTCACCTCCTGTGTGGAGGTTCTGTATGAAGGGTTGCTGTAGGTCAGGTTACTCACGCCGGGATCTGCAAACTTGAACTTTTTGTGTCTGCAAAGTCAAAAATAAACTCTGTTTGCAAAGCAGTTTATACATGTGTTTCTGTTTACCCAATATTCTTCCCTCAGTTGCCAAAGCAACATTTCTCATTTTATTTCAGTTTAGTTTGATGTATTAAAATATGAAAAAAAAAAAAAAAAAAAAAGGATAAATGCATGATGAAAAAATACTGGAATGAATTCATTTTCTAAGAAATGTACTATAGTGAACAGAAAGTAAAAATATAAAACTAAATTAATGTGTTACTTTAAATATTTATATAAATAAATCATAAATAAAAAATTTAATTATGTCATAGTACATACACACATATATATATATATACATACACACATATATATATATATATATATATATATATATATATATATATATATATACACACATATATACACACATATATATATACATACACACATATATACACACATATATATATATATACACACACACATAAATACACACATATATATATATACACACATATATATACACACATACATACATGCTTGACCCTGCCCACATACAGCGACAAGCAGAGGACACTCTACAGTTATATACACTACAGACAAATACTGCAGATGTTGGACAACATAATGTACTTTTCAGGGTTTTTTTAGGCAAGAATGTAGTTGTTTAGATTGCAACTATGCAGTTTATTTATAAGGATAGTGCCTATTTTAAATATTCATAATTTCTGAGAATCAGAGCTTCGGCCGCCATCAGCCTGTCTTAGCAGACCAAAGAAAGTGATGGTTGATGTTCAACCACAAGATGGCAACAGAGAGCGCATAATAAGTCCTTAAAAGAAAAATGTAGCTTTTTCTCAACGCAAGTTTCAAACTACAGCTGAACAAATCATTATAAATCAGGTAAGTGACAGGTAAGTCGATCCCTCTCTTTTGTGTGTTGTAGTGCTGTATTTATACCAAAGTAATATGCTAGTGTTTGCTTTGCTTTGGGTTTTTCGGGGATAATTATTGTGATCTCCTAATTGCAGCAGAGAAATACTGGGAAATCTCTGTAGACTGATGGCATTTCATACCGTTCAGCCTTATAATCTTAAAATGTGAGCAAAATCGCCTGTTTTGTCATCACTTTAGACATTACGCTAGACAATCATTCAAACACTAGCTCTAAAGTGACGTGTGTGAATGAGCAACGGTTTCTGCTGTTCTGACGTCAGCTGCAGATGTGAATGAATGGCAGAAGAAAGTAGTTCCTAATACAAAAGGGTTTTTAGACTCTCCGTGTTTGATTTTCTTTTTTATATACACGATTGTGCCGTCAAACTGTTGTTGAAACAGTATTTTTATTATTAATATTAAAATCTTTAAATATGAGTTAGTACAAAACAGTAATAAATACTATAGAACTATATACTATTTTGCAGTAACTTAAATCATAACATTTTCATAATAACATATAAGTGGCGTTACCTGTATATGATGAAGGCAGCGATGAGGATGAGGATGGCCAGTATTGACAGAGCTCCACCAATCACATAGCTGATATGAGGACTCTCATCTATAATCGAATAAAACACAACCCATCAATTCACACTAGCTTTATGATTGTATGGCACTACAGAGTTTAAAATCTGATAATACTGTCACTTACAGCTGAAGTCAAAATCATTTGCCATCCTGTGAAATTTAACTCAATAATAGTTTTAATAACTCATTTCTAATCACTGATTTCTTTTCTCTTCGCCATGATGACAGCACATAATATTTGACTAGATATTCTTCAAGATACTAGTATTCAGCTTAAAGTGACATTTAAAGGCTTAACTAGGTTCATTAGGTTAAAGTTAGGGTAATTAGGCAAGTCATTGTATAACAGTGGTTTGTTCTGGAGACCATGGAAGAAACAAAATTCTGCTAATAATACTATTACACTAATACTATTATTAAACAGCACTTGGGAAATATACATACATATATATATATATATATATATATATATATATATAGTAAATATTTTATTTAAAGTTTTTCACATTTTAAAGAACAAACCCCAAATCCACCCCATGCCAGCAAATAATACATATATGCACATGTACATCCAGAACTGTACAGATACTTAATCATATTCCTCCATGAATAATTTATACCTACACATATCCACAAGTCCCCTCAGACATCTGCATATATACATTACATATACAGCATATATACATACGTGCATATATACATCATTAATGAAAATTACAGAAAAAAAAATAATAATAAAATAAAACAAAAATGGGGAAAAAAGTTTTTGGATATATGAATACCTATACATACCCAGAAAATTTGTATTTTGTACACATTGCTATGCTTCATGAAATCTTTCACACCACTCAGTTATCACTGGTCAGTCTCCAGACATTCAAAAAACGGTTTCCAAATTTTTGAAAATTTCTTTGGTTTGCCTGCAATCTCATATCTAATCTTTTCCATGTGTAAGACATTACAAAACTCTGTAAGCCATGTCTCAAATTTAGGTGTACACTCTTTGTTCCACATTAACAATATTACCTTTTTTGCTATAGTCATTCCATCACTTGGGAAATATTTAATGAAAGAATACAAATTTCACAGGAGGAATAATCAATTTGCCTTCAACTGTATCAATACTAATGTATTTACCGCGAGGTGCAGAAATCACACTGTTCTGGAAGCAGTCCTCCAGGCTGAGATTCATTTCTGTACAGCTGAGGAGAAAAACAAACACTGCATTCAACTCCATTCTTTAAAGAAGAAACATGCTTTTTGGTTCCACTTTATATTAAGTGACCTTAACTAACATGTACTTACACTGAAATTAATAATTCGTTATAATGTGCTTATTGTGTAAATACGTGTTGTACTTATGCTTAATTGCATGCACGCATGTATATCTGTAATACATTTTTTAATCACATTTTTAATTACACTGTTGACCATCCATTCATCTTGAAGGCTGGTTTATACTTCTGGGTGGAGTGATCAGCGTGACCCACGGCGCCTGCCTTGCGCGTAGTCGTGCATTTATACTTCTGCGTGCTGTTTGTGTTGCTCTGCAATAACACTTCCAAAACGCTAGCTGGCAGTAGGTTTTTATGTTCCTCTGTGTCGAGTTTCTTCACGGGTGTTTTGTTTTTTCTGAACGCTACCTTAATGTAGAAGTGGCTCAAACTCACTCATTCAGAGGTGGGAATCAACGGACGTGCAACAACCTTTATCATGAGGTAAACACAAAACAACAGTTTCCATCTGGAGCTCCTTCACGGACCTCGGCACTTGTAAACACTCACTCCAACAGGTGCGCGCAGCTCTTGGTCCCGCCCACACTGGTCACAGCTACCAAGCCAACCAATCACAGAGCTTGCATACTTGTCATTGCGACGTGTAGTTAAATTTTTTGAGAGGTGCGCGTCAGCCAAGGCGAGGGCTATGCGACCGTGCGAAGGCTGCGCCGGAGCATACACGTGCGCTTGACGCAGAAGTATAAATCAGCCCTAACACTACCTGTTTCCCTCCCAGAAGGGTCCTGTAATACTTTATGAACACACTAAATACAATGTATGTATTTACAATGTAATTACAATGTACATCAATTCATACAATGTAAATACAATGTATGTATTGACGTAATTACATAGTAGTTAATGCTACTTAATATAAAGTAGGACCTTCACTTGAGATGTTTGTTTCTGACTCACTTGACCAGAGACAGGCCCTTGTGTGGTTTCTCGGTGGCCTGTTTTCTGGGGGTTTGAGTTCCTGTCGTGTCTTTCTCAGGTGAAGCGGGAACGTGACCTGCAACTGGAGAAACAATAGGTAAAATATAATGCATGGTTGTTTTATTAGTGATGCTCATTTATTAGTGATTAATAATAATAAAGGGATTCAAGCATGCATTGATGAAAATAGGTCTAGAGAAATTTCCACAAAAACAAACTGCAGGCAGCACATTCATTAAGTGTGGAGTTTAATTTAAATCAGCAAAACTACAACAAAAAGAAATTAACTAAATAAATACCAAATATCTTTTTTGTTTGCATTTGCGATTTGACTTTAATATGTTTTATTTGACTTTTAAACATAAGTAAAGCTGAAGTAAAAGCAATATTTAAAGAAATGTAAAAATTACCAAGCAACAACAACAAAAAGAAAGCAAATTATTTGTGCTGTGTGTGTCTGTGTGTAAGTGTGCGCATGTATGTATCTGTGTGTGTGTGGGTGTGTTTGTCTGCTTGTGTGTGTATGTTATGTGTCAGTGTGTGTCTGTGTGTATGTATCTGTGTATGTTTGTGTGCTGTGTGTGAGTTAGAATGTGTATGTGTATGTTGTGTGTCAGTGTGCTTGTCTGTGTATGTTTCTGTTTGTGTGTGTGCATGTGTGTGTCAGTGTGTGTGTGTGTTTATGTTTTGTCTGAGTTAGTATGTGTACGTCTGTGTGTGTGTTAGAATGTGTGCATGTATGTCTGTGTCTGTAAGTGTGCGTGTAATGTTGTGTGTATAAGTGCGTGTTTGTGTCAGTATGTGTACGTCTGTGTGT
>CAIGQV010019101.1:2497287-2508813 GCA_903798115.1 Danio jaintianensis
TGCTGAGCACTGTATATATATATATATATATATATATATATATATGATTTTAAATATTTTCTTTTCATTAGACTGAAAAAAATCTAAATGTGCATGTTTTTACCTGCATCGTCTTCCTTAAAAACAACAATACAAATATATCTCAATTTCAGCAAGTTTAGATTTTAAAAATAAAACAAAGAAAAAAAGACTAAAACTAAGTATGTTTTTTTTTTAAAGAGACAAAAAAAACAGACAAAAAAAAAGTACTGAAATGTAAATAAACTTCAAATTAAATATTTTCTTTCCATTAGACTACGCCAGTTCCTGGAGGGCCGCAGCCCTGCACAGTTTAAGCCGCGGTCACACTGGACTTTTCTCCCCTTAGACTTCCATTCATACGCACGCGAATGCGTCAGACCGGAAATGCAAGCTCATGTAACAAGTTTCACAGTTCGCTGCGTTGCAAAGTTCAAGCTTGGTGAACTCTGACCTGCGAAATCACATCACGTGACTGCGTGAGACCAATCGAAGATCAAAACATGACCTTTCTGGACAGAATTTTAAAATATGGAGCAATCACTCACTTTTTCAAATGTCTAATCGTCTTGTTTAATCCCGCCTCTTTTCGCAGCATTGTACTACAGAATTACGCATGTTCAAACTCGAGTGTGACCGCAGCTTCAGTTCCAACCCTGCTTTAACACACTTACCTGTAGGCTTCAAACAGGCCTAAAGGACTCAATTAGTACGATAAGGTGTGTTTAATTAGGGTTGGAACTAAACTGTACAGAGCTCCGGGCCTCCAGGAACTGGGTTTGACACCTGTGCATTAGACTGAAATAACTACAAAATCTCAACATTGACGTGTGCATGTTTTTACCTGCATCATCTCGCCTTAAAAACAACCCAATAAATAAACCCAAACCAAAGCATGACAGCATCCCATAGTAAAATAAAAGCTTGTGCTCTGGATCTGAGTCTCTGTCTGTGGTCAGTCTTACCGCTCTGTCTTTGTGGAGACACCACTATAATGTCCATCAGTCCCTCTACATTGGCCAGCACAGTTTCCTTACTGCGGCCCGTATGCTTATCTACACGCTGAATAGACTTGGTCTGCCAGTCCGTCCAGTAAATCCAGCGCTCTTGCTGTGAGATTCGGGAAAAAGGGGTTAAAGTAGAGTACACCGGTTTCAACTGGGGACAAAGAAAAGGGGTACAGAAACAGAAAGATGGGAAGAAAAAGGAGGGTCAGAAAATGGATGCAGAAGAAGAGGTTATACAGGTGGAGGAGTGATGGAGGAAGGGATGGGCGATGTGTGGATTTGCAAATATATATCGCAATGTCGCGTATTTATTGCAATAATGATGATATAATTCACAAGTATCCACTGAGAGACTAAAAAGTCCTGTATCTTTAGAGAAAAGTTTTAATTTGCATATTTTTGTTTTAGTTTTTTTAGTGCTGGGTAATAAAGATTGATCAGATGAAAAATACAAATTAGTTTTGACAATTTATGTGTGTATATTTATTATGTGTATATAAATACACCGATGCATGCATATATTTGAGAATGTTTATTTCTATATGATACGAATTATATCTAAATTTAAATTAAACAATTTTATCTATACAAAAAAAAAATATATATATATACACACACATATGTCAAAACAAAATTTAATTTGGATGCAATTAATCAAGATTAATCTTTGCCCAGATTTTATTTTTCATTATTTAATAAAAAATAAAAATAAAAAAAAGATTTTGTAGGTTTTATCGTCATTATTACGATAATTCAAGTTTTTTTTAAATCATAGACAGAATTTTATTTGAAGGTTTTATCCTCATTATTTTACTATTTTTATTGTAATTATTATTATTATTATTTTTATTATTATTATTAGTATTAAAAGTACATTTTTTATCATTAATAGAATTTTATTTGTAGGTTTTATCGTCATTATTACGATGAGACTAGATTTTGTTTCATGGACAGAATTTTATCTGGTAGGTACAATAAGTGTAATATATATATATATTATGTGTGTATATTTATTATGTGTATATAAATACACATACATATCCAACAGTTCTGTCTGGTTCTTGAATCTGACTGGCTGATAGCCGTGCGATATTTTGCCAGTAACAGCACTCAACCCGCCTCTTCACCCTTCACCCTTGTGTATTACTCCGCCCACATACGGCAACAAGCTGAGGACACTCTACAGTTTGACAAATATTGCTGCTGTTGGACAACATGATGTACTTTTGAGGCTTTTTTTAGTCGAGGATGTAGTTGTTTAGATTGCAACTATGCAGTTTATTTATAAGGATAGTGCCTGTTTTAAAATATTTATAATTTCTGAGAGACAGCGCGTCGGCGGCCATTAGCCTGCCATACAGAGCAGACCAAAGACGGTTGACGTTGTCTATCCACAAGATGGCGACAGGACTGCATAATAAGCCCTTAGAAGATTAAAACAGCGTAATTTCTAACTACAGCTAATCAAATCATTATTAAACTGGTAAGTGATATTCTAAGTCGAACTCTCTCTTGTATGTTGTAGTGCTGTATTTATACCATATAATTGTAGTGTATGAAGTGTGAGATGGGACTCGCTGCTTTTTTCTGGGTTAATTATTGTGATCTCCCGATTGCAACAGAGAAATACTGTAGACTGTAATAGACTAATACTGTAAGGAGATATCTCTGTAGACTGATGGCATTTCATGTCACGTTCAGCCTTATAATCTTAAAATGTGAGCAAAATCACCTGTTTTGTCATCACTTTAGACATTACGCTAGACAATCACCCAAACACTACCTCTAAAGTGACGTGTGTGAATAAGCAACGGTTTCTGCTGTTCTGACGTCAGCTGCAGATGTGAATGAATGGCAGAAGAAAGTAGTTCCTAATACAAAAGGGTTTTTAGACTCTCCGTGTTTGATTTTCTTTTTTATATACACGATTGTGCCGTCGAATTGTTGTATAAACGCAATATCACACTCGTAGCAGTGCCATATGGCTGTATATCAGTACTGGTGGGACGCTAACGCACACCTCCCACCAGTGCTGATATACAGCCATATCGCACTGCTACTCGTGTGATATTGCTCATATATATTGTAGGTATTACAGTCATTATTATGATTATAATAATAATTTATTAGTCCAGTTTTTTCATCATGGACAATTTTTTTGTAGTTTTTATCAATATTACTACTATAAATCTAGTTTTTATTTTTATTTTTTTTTTATCATGAACATATTTTTTGTAGGTTTTATCGTCATTATTACAATAAGCCTAATTTTTATTTTATTATCATAAACAGAATTTTTACTGGTATATAAAATCGATAAGACATCGCCCATCCCTATATGGAGGTGCAGGTGAGACGGGTCAGTGAGGTCACAGAGGGTCAGGTATACCTGCGTGAGGGCAAATGGGTGAGAAACGGGACTGATGAGGATCTGACGCAGTTTTCCATT
Organism: Danio jaintianensis; assembly: GCA_903798115.1. Classification (NCBI taxonomy): domain Eukaryota; kingdom Metazoa; phylum Chordata; class Actinopteri; order Cypriniformes; family Danionidae; genus Danio; species Danio jaintianensis. Next base: position 2,500,762 of record CAIGQV010019101.1, read on the forward strand.
CAAGTCTGAGCTTTCAATGCGGTCCAAGTGCGCGTCCACCCAAAAGATCCTACACATCAGATCGGGTGACAGGTCAGTGCTGCGTCAAGCTAAACATTCTGCAAAGTACTTCCCATGATTGCGTTACAAAACTAGCCCTAAAGATCATGTGAAGTGCTTTCAAATGTGCATTTTTGTTTGATGTGTGATGTAATTTGAACTGAAATATGAAAAGAGGGCGGGGTATAGAGTAGCTCCTCCCCTTTCTTAAAAACAGCCAAGTGTTTTGTTTTTATCATAGCTCTGCCAGTGAGAGTGGTTGAGCTCATGTTGTTTTAGTTTTAGTAAAATATATATATATATATATTTCTTGTTTATAACTTGCTATTTGTTTTAAAATAGCAAGTTATACACAAGTTATAAAATATGTATTTAAAATAAATAACAAAATAAAAGCTTTTTAGGTTTGGTAGTAATGTAGTAGTCAACATTACTACCCAAAAATAAATAAATAAATAAAATAAATAGTAATAAATAAAAAATAAATAAAAATAATAAATAAATAAATAAATAAAATAAATAAATAAATTAATAAATAAAATAGATAATAATAAATAATAAATAATTAAAATAAAAAATAATGAATAAATAAATAAAATAGATAATAATAAATAAAAAATAAATAAAAATAATAAATAAAATAAATTAAAAATAATAAATAAATAAATGAATGAATGAAATTTTACAATAGCAAGTTATAAACAAGTTATAAAATATTTTAAAAACATATTTAAAATAAATAACAAAATAAAAGTTGTTTAGGTTTGGTAGCAATGTAGTACAACATTACTACCAAATAAATAAATAAATAAATAAATAAATAAAATGAATAATAATAAATTAAAAATTAAATAAAAAAAAATATTAATAAAATAAAAAAATATTAATAAAATAAAAAATTATAAATAAATATATAAAAAAATAAATGAATGAAATTTTAAAATAGCAAGTTATAAAGTTATAAAATACTTAAAAAATATATTTATAATAAATAACAAAATAAAATTAGATTTTTTAGATAAGTTTGGTAGTAATGTAGTAGTCAAAAATAAAAAAAATAATTAATTAATTAAAAATAAATAAATGAATGAATGAAAAAATAAATAAATAAAAATAAATAAATAAATAAATGCGTGTATTTTTTTTGGGGGGGGGGGGGGGGGAGAAATGTTGATTTCAACTTTATATTGTTTTACTCTAACCATAATAACCTTATAAATCTATTTTGAGAGTTGATTGAAACACAATAACACGGCACATTAATGAAAGGCTGCTATTATAACTCAAACAAACATTGTTTTTCCCTTTTTTTCCCCAAAATAATATGCTTATTGTACCCTATTCACGGAAAGTACCAAAGTCAACCAGTCAAAGCCAGTTGTTGTTAGTGATAAAGTGGCACTGAAATCAATGAAGAGCTGGTGTAAAACTGAAGAGAATGAGCAACATTTCAAATGAAAATGCTTTTCAAAACCAGCAATATTGTGTATGTCACAATATTTAAGAGCACGCACGCACGCACGCACGCACGCAGAGAGAGACCAAGTGATAACAGTGTTTACATACAAATGAGGTTGTGCTCTTTTTTAAAAAAAGGGCGGAGCTACAAATGCCTGTGTGTCAGCATAGTGGCAGATTCAAAACTCTAATAGCAGACGGCTGCTTCTCACTCAGGACTGTTTATGCTAATGAAGGAGATATGGTCACTAGTGGGTGGGGCTTTCCCCCTCTGATGACACGTACAAAGGGAGAATGTCAATCAAAGTGTTTCTGCAGTTTTTATCAAGTCTGATTATAAACAATACAATTTTTGCATAATAGCTCCCCTTTAAAATAATAAAAACCAGAGCTGAAGACTCTGGGGTGTTTTATAGTGTTTTCTGCAGTATTACCTGCGAGTGTCGTAGTCCAGCGTCAAACCATTCGGCCAGCCCAGATCAGTGTTGATGAGGACTTTGCGGTCTGTGCCATCCAGAAACGCTCGCTCGATCTTTGCTATGTGACCCCAGTCCGTCCAGAACAAAAACCTGACATAAAACACAGTCATTAATTGCATTTATGTGCAATGATACTAGGGATAAGCAGATGTGTTGGCTGCCGAGATTAGATTAATACTAAAGCTGCATGTTGTTGAATGTTGCACTAACAATAGTTCTTACAATATAACTAGCTAGCTATATTTTGTCAGTAATTTAAAAGCTCATTTATTTATGTAATGATCATACTAAAATAAACAGGTAAAAGCCTTTTTTTTGAGCTAATAAAATAAAATAAAATAAAAATTCAACTTTAAAACCTTGGCAGAAATTCTTATTGGCTGTTGTCATTTTCCTTTCTCGACTCCCAGCATTAGTGTTTATTTTGAGCTCTTGGTTCAGCTACTGGAGAGGCGGGGTTTAAGAGGCCTCATCTGATTGGTCAGATTAGGATAAACAGCCTATGCATGCAGCACACACATGCTTGGCACATAAAACTTGTCTAATTTATTGCACTTCTTTTCGATATGGATATTGTAAATACTATTATCGCGATAACGATAATTGTACGATATATTGTGCAGCCCTAATTAATATATCTCCATATAATATGAAAAAGGCAGATACATCGACCATTGCACCCTCCAGAACAGAAAAAAACTTGGGAGTAATAATCGATGACCAGCTAACCTTCACAGATCATATTGCCAACACTGCCAGGTCCTGCAGATTCCTTCTCTACAACATTAGGAAGATCAGACCTTTTCTCTCAGAGCATGCTGCACAAATCCTGGTACAAGCTCTGGTCCTGTCCAGGCTGGACTACTGCAATGCTTTACTCGCTGGACTCCCGGCCTGCACTATCAAACCTCTACAGATGATACAGAATGCAGCGGCAAGAGTGGTCTTCAAGGAACCGAAAAGAGCGCATGTAACACCCCTCTTTGTCAGGTTACATTGGCTCCCTATAGCCGCCCGCATCGAATTCAAAGCTCTGCTCATATCCTACAAGACCACCACAGGTTTAACATCCGCCTACTTTCACTCACTAATACAGACATATTTACCCTCCAGACCACTGCGCTCTGCTAACGAGCGTCGTCTCATGGTGCCGTCCCAAAAAGGTAAGAAATCACTCTCTCGCACTTTCTCTGAATCGGCCCCACGATGGTGGAACGATCTGCCTCTTACAACACGTTTGGCAGACTCTGTGTCCATCTTTAAAAACCGCCTTAAAACTCATCTCTTCCGTCTACACCTGACCCACTAATAAAAAATAAATAAATTAAAAAAAAAAAACCTTGACTGCACTTAGCTCATATATTGCGTTTTACCTACTCAAGACTAGTCCGATTTCACTTATGTATGCTTTGTTTTCTCTTGTACTGATTGCTTCTTTTGTGAACCTCAATTGTAAGTCGCTTTGGATAAAAGCGTCAGCTAAATGACTAAATGTAAATGTAAATGTAAACGGATTGTTGATTTCATTGAGGAAATGAGTTGCACATCTTTTGACTAATCCAACTTTTTCTGAGCAAAATCATTAAATACTTGCAAAAAACTAAATATAATCTGTACAAAATATGTGTCTAATGTATGTACATGTCAGATGTGTGTATATGTGTCAGGTGTGTGTGTGTATATATATATATATATATATATATATATATATATATATAAAATATTACATATAATTCACTAGCTCACACATGATATAGTGTATAAATGATACTTTGTTTGCTATTCTCACCCTTTGCTGGGAAACACAGCGATGGCTCTTGGTTCATCCAGACTATTATTGACCAGAACTTTCCGGGATGTCCCATCTAGATGAGCCACTTCAATGGTGTTTCGACCCGTATCGGTCCAGTACATGTTTCGGGCAACCCAGTCCACAGCCAGCCCATCCGTGGTCTTCAGACCCGAACTGATCACCGTCTCCATATCACTGCCATCCAGATTCACCCGTCTGAAAACAATTTAGATTTATATATAGTTGATATTTTTAGAACTTTAAAGTTTTTCCAGAAATGTCTTTCATAAATAAGCAGCATAAGTCTTTAAAAAGCTTTGTTTCTCCCATCACCAGCTCGCATTGTTATTCGTGTGCTTTTTTTGGTAATCTTCAATCAAAGTCTGACCATTTCCTTCTGTGTTTGTGGTGGCGGTCCTGTCAATCTAAAGGTTTCCATAGCAACTGCATATTAATATTCTTAACCACGCCCCTCTTACGGTTAGTTTGCGATGAGAATGACATGACAAAGAAAGCCCTGCCCCTCTACTCAATATTCTGTTTCAGTTGCAAGTGCATCTGAACATGATGAAATAAAAGTCTCAGTAACGTCCGATTCATGCAGACTTTAAGGGTTAATGTGGCATATTCACACAGACTTTTAACTTTCAGCCAGCACAAGCGCTTCCTGTGCACTGTCAAAATCACCACATTTAACATCTGATTTCTTAAAAAATCAGTGATCTTCACTGCCTTACTGATATACGATATAAAGTGGGTCCCAAACTGGACAAGAAGCACTGCATTAAATTACATTTTTCCCGCCATGTCTTTAAAGTATGGAAATGTATTTTACTTCAGTATTTTCAATGGAGCTCACCTGCTGCTACTGACAGCACTTACACCGTCTTTCATCTCGTTTTACGCTTGAACGTCTAAATTAATGCTTAAGTCTGTTTAATTGATTGTATTTTAATTACATTAATCATTGGCTGAAAACACTAGCTGTGCATATACAGCCCATTGTGGCATCACCTGATGACGTCCAGCGAGACGTCAGTATAGTAGAGTTTCCTCTCCACGCTGTCGTAATCCAGTGAGATGACGTTCTGCAGTTCTGCCACCGGCACGAACACGTCCGTGTGGTCGTGTGTGTCCAGAGAGATCCTGCGGACGCTGACACGGTTGGAGAACAGCAGGTATGTTTCAGGCAGATCCTCGCAGGAGCGTCCGTCCGCCTTCAGCAGGACGCCGGTGGGACACGCACAGGATGTACCGTTGAGCCGTGGCAAACACAGGTGAGAGCAGCCGCCGTTCCTCCGGCCGCATTTATTCAGGCCTGTAGACAGAGATCACACATGGCTTATTACTGTGTTTAGAGTGTAATTGAGTGGTTGATGCTGGTATTCAGCAGCTAATGAGTGCAGTACAAACTTTGCTGTTTAAAAATCACATATATTTATTATATATTTATATTTACTTAGTGTTATTTTAGTATCATTTATATTATACATTTATATATATTTATATTTTCTTAGTGTTATTTTAGCATCATTTATATTACATATTTATATTATATATTTACTTAGTGTTATTTTAGGATCATTTATATTATATTTATTTATATGATATTATATATTTATATTTACTTAGTGTTATTTTAGTATCGCTTTTATTCATTCATTCATTTTCTTTTCGGCTTAGTCCCTTGATTAATCTGGGGTCACCACAGCGGAATGAACCGCCAACTTATCCAGCATATGTTTTACGCAGCGGATGCCTTTCCAGCTGCAACCCATCACTGGGAAACACCCATACACTCCCATTCACACACATACACTACGAACAATTTAGCCTACCCAATTCACCTATAGCGCATGTGTTTGGACTGTAGGGGAAACCGGAGCACCCGGATGAAATCCACGCCAACACGGGGAGAACATGCAAACTCCACACAGAAATGCCAACTGACCCAGCCGAGGCTCGAACCAGCGACCTTCTTGCTGTGTGGCGACAGCGCTACCCACTGCGCCGCCCTCGCTTATATCATATTTATATTGGTGAGAGTTTCTCTGGCCGCAATTATTTAGGCCTGCACACAGAGATCAAACACAGCTTATTATTTATTTATTTATTTATTTATTTATTTATTTAGTGTTATTTTAGAATCATTTATATTATGTTTGTTTATTTATACGATATTACATATTTATTTATATTAACTTAGTGTTACTTTAGTATCATTTATATTATATTTATATTGGTGAGAGCAGCCATCGTTCCTCCGGCCACATTTATTCAGCTATGGTTAATCAGTTATTTAGTATGGTAAAGGTATCAGTTTGATAAGATGCTATTTTAATGCACTATTCAACTGTACTCAATGTTTACCATACTATATTCTCATATATAGTATTTGTTTGATTATTGGTTATTTTTAATGCATTATTCAACATTCTTATAGCATGGTAAACGTGTTGTGTTACCGGCTGGTGCCGTTCGGTCCACGGCCTGTATGTCCATGAGTCCAGGCAGACTGGAGCGGACGGTGACGGCGTTTTCTCCTGTGTTTTTGTCTGCTCTGTGAATGCTGCGGCTCTGCCAGTCCGTCCAGTACATGTGAGACCCCAGAACGGTCAGACCATACGGATGCTGGACAGGAGACACCAGAGTCCTGCGGTTTGAGCCGTTCAGGTCCGACGCTTCGATACGCTAACACAAAAACACACACACACACACACACACTGCTTTATTACACTCCAACAGCACAATTATCACAACATTTGTATTTATATTCATTTTAAAAGTGATGCTTAACAGAGTAAAGACAGAATTTCCTATTATATTTGTAATTGGAGAAAGTTTTACTTCATTGGCTGGAATAAATATAAGAAAAATGTAAAAACTGCTAAGGTCAATATTATTAGCCCCCTTAAGGAATATTTTTTTTTCTGATTGTCTACAGAACAAACCACTGTTAAACAATGACTTGCCTAATTACCCTAACTTTACCCTAATTAACCTAGTTAAGCCTTTAAATGTCACTTTAAGCTGAATACTAGTATCTTGATAAATATCAAGTCAAATACTATGTGCTGTCATCATGGCAAAGAGAAAAGAAATCAGTTATTAAAAGTATTATGTTTAGAAATGTGTTGAAAAAAATCTCCTCTGTTAAACAGCACTTGGGAAATAGAATTCAGATTTCTCATGAGGGCACATAAATAGTCTTCATCAATATTATCCTGCTGATATATTGAGATTAAGAGTAAAAAATAACTAAGCAAAACTTATTTATCTGCACTGTATGTTAGTAGCCTGTTATGCTGTTACAAAGATCTTATTGATCTGCACTGGGAATATATATATATATATTGTGTTTCAGCCTTTTTGATCATATAAACATCAATAACTGCACCACACTATTTTATGCAAAGTACAGCATGAATAAAACTGAGCTCATTGTTAAACAAGAGTCTCACTTTACAGTACAAAAAGAAAAGCCACACTTTAAGTAATGAAAGCCTGATTAATCAAATATGTATTTTATTCTGTAAGTTCCTTGCCATGTGCCCTTAAGTGTAATTGTATTTTATTTTTACTTATATTTTTGGATTATATTATATGTGTAATTGACTTTATTGTAATTTCTTTTTAAAATTCTACTTTTTGTATTAATATTATTATTACTGTTATGCACCTAGAGTCTGAGAGTAACGCAAGTTCGATTCTCTGTATGTCCTGTACATGTGGTTGAATTGACAATAAAGCTGACTTTGACAAATTAATTCTTAATCTTCAAAAAATATATCAATTAATTAATAAAAATATATATATATATATATTCATTTATTTTTATTCATTAGTTATATATAAACAATATATATATAATTAAAAAAATCATAAATCAGACTATACAAGGTTAAAATCAGATTTTTACAAGAAAATACATCATAAACTTGCTGTCTTTGTTGTAGAGAAAAACTGTGCATCATTACACTGATCAACTATCACACATTTTTAAACAACTCCAAATGCACGACATATTCCTGTTTCTAGGAGACAATTCTAAAAATATCACACGACTGATCTCTGATGACTGAAGGGACACATAGTTACAGGCGAAATTATATATAAATAAGCAAACAACTTAAATGAATCCAACTGATTTGCTCAAACATCATCAATTTAATGCTAAGCATCACACACCAGTGCATTTTTAAATAACTGTGATATAACATTTAAAATGCAACAAACACACTTAGTAACACAATGCTTGTTTCTAGGAGACGATTCTAAATATGT
>CAIGQV010019101.1:2534156-2550124 GCA_903798115.1 Danio jaintianensis
TAAACTAGCCTGGATGGATGGATGGAACTAAACTAGCCTGGATGGATAGATAGAACTAAACTAGCCTGGATGGATGGATGGATGGATAGATGGAAGGAATGATACTAAACTAGCATGGATGGATGGATGTATGGATGGATAGATGGAATAATGCAACTAAACTAGCCTAGATTGATGGATGGAACTAAACTAACCTGGATGAATGGATAGATGGATGGATATAAAGAACTAAACTAACCTGGATGGATGGATGGATAGATTTTAAGCGTTTTCCTTAAACTGGAATGATATACAACTAATGTACAATCTATTATTAATGTAAATTTATGCAAAATGCTTAAATATGATAGGGAACGTTTGATTGTCACTTATTGTTGTTTAACTTATTGTTAAACATTTTAAAGCAGTAATAGAGTTGATATTTTCCACATTTTATTGCTTTAGCCCAAGATGTTAACCTCAGAGCAGATGCTAAAAATGCTTTATTTCTGCTCATTTGTAGAATTAATTTGCATCCAGCATTTGTGTTGCAGGCAGCGTCCTGAAATCCACATAAAAACGAGTGGATGGAAAGACTGCGCAGCTGTTGAGTGTCGGTCAGAGAGGAGGAGTTTCAGTCCTGATGGAGGGAAAGGAGATAATTAGTAGTTTGAGAATAGATTACTTTTGCCAGTCTGCTTTCAATAAACTGAGAACATTACATCGTCTAATTTTATCCTTGGCAACACGGTGGCTCAGTTGTTAGCACTGTCGCCTTACAGCAAGAAGGTCGTTGGTTCGAGTCCCGGCTGGGTCAGTTGGCATTTGTGTGTGGAGTTTGCATGTTCTCCCTGTGTTGGCGTGGGTTTCCTCCGGGTGCTCCGGTTTCCCCCACAGTCCAAACACATGCGCTATAGGTGAATTGAATAAACTATTGGCCGTAGTGTATGAGTGTGTGTGTGGAAAACATGTGTATGGATGTTTCCCAGTACTGGGTTGGCGCTGGAAGGGCATCCTCTGCGTAAAACAAATGCTGGATAAGTTGGCAGTTCATTCCACTGTGGCAACTCCTGATGAATAAAGGCACTTTTTAAGCTGGTTATATTCATACACTGCTGCCACACAACTGTGTTTAAACCCCTTATAGAAGTGATTTTTGCATAATAGGTCCCCTGTAAATATTTGTTTTATAGTTTTCTATCTTTGTTAAGATCTCCTTAAGATTTTCCCTAATATATTCATTGGGGTGTACAAATTATTGCGCTGTGATCCTAAGTTATTTTGTTATATTAGACTCAATTATGCTGGGCACTGTATATGCAATGAAACGGTACAATGCAATATGATTAGGCAATGTCCCTCCTTTTACCCATGATTCCTCTCCCTGGATTGTATTTCCAGGTCTTCCTCATCCGTTCGCCATCACTGTGTTTGAGGACAGCCTGTACTGGACCGACTGGCACACTAAGAGCATTAACAGCGCCAATAAATTCACCGGCAAAAACCAAGAGGTGATCCGAAACAAGCTGCATTTCCCCATGGACATCCACACGCTGCATCCTCAGAGACAGCCGGCAGGTCAGAACAATACAACAGATATTGTGCACAAAATACCCTAAAACATACCTGTACATTAAATTCACTGCAGTTTCCAGATGAAATGAACACTCGAGGTAGTAAAACACCTACATCTTTTATTCATTTTCACAGTTTTACTATTATTAGCTCATACAGACTACGGTCAGTGTAGATAAATCGTAGTTGACTTAATCAAAGTTTACTTTATTTGTAATTAAACCATGATTGTTTTTGTATAAAAGTCAAGATGCCATGGAGATTTAGTAACGGCTCATGTTTGCTTTTGTTGATGGTCTTATTTAAGTTAAGCTAAGTTAAGCTTTTAGTGACGCCCACCAGATTTTATTTCATATACAACAATTATTATAATAAAACAAGTCTGATTGACACACTTTTAGCGCCACCTACTGCAGTAAATTATAACTCATCCAGTGCCAAATGCAATAGACAATTTCTATAACCCTTTTTTTTTCTTATTCTTTTATTTATTTATTACAACCTCCTATTTTTCTGGAGCTCTAAATACATACATTGATGTTGAGAGAACAGAAAAGACATTTAAATGTAACTTTAAAATACTTCAAATACGTTGTATGGGTCAAAATTCTAGGTTTTTATGCCAAAAATAAAAGGATATTAAGTAAAGATCATGTTTCAGTAGGATAATTTGTACATTACCTACTGTAAATATATCAAAACTCGTTTTTTGATAAATAATATGCATTGCTAAGAACATAGTTTAGACCATTTTATAGGTGATTTTCTCAATACTAATTTTTTTAACACTCAGATTTCAGATGTTCAAATACAGTTGCAATCAGAATTATTAAACCCCCTTTGAATTTGTTTTTCTTTTTTAAATATTTCCCAAATTATGTTTAACAGAGCAAGGAAATTTTCACAGTATGTCTGATAATATTTTTTCTTCTGGAGAAGGTCTTATTTGTTTTATTTCGGCTAGAATAAAAGCAGTTCTTAATTTTTTAGGAACATTTTAAGGTCAATATTATTAGCCCCCTTAAGCTATATTTTTTTTCGATAGTCGACAGAACAAACCATCGTTATAAAATAACTTGCCTAATTTCCCTATCCTGCCTAGTTAACCTAATGAACCTAGTTAAGCCTTTAAATGTCACTTTAAGCTAAATACTAGTATCTTGAAAAATATCTAGTCAAATATTATGTGCTGTCATCATGGCAAAGAGAAAATAAACCAGTTATTAGAAATGAGTTATTAAAACTATTATGTTTAGAAATGTGTTGAAAAAATCTTCCCTCCGTTAAACAGAAATTAGGGAATAAAATAAACAGGGGGGCTAATAATTCAGGGGGGTTAATAATTCTGATTGCAACTGTAGTTGTATCTCAGCCAAAAACCATCCATAAACAAACCATTCATCAACGAAAAGCTTTATATAGAAAAAAAACTATATATGTAATATACAAACAACCCAAATCCCAGAAAAAAATTCCAATAAAATCAAGAATATGCGATTAGCTGATTATCTTTAATTTAATTTCTGAAAGTACAATGAAAAGATTTCCAATATTTTCGATGAGCAAATGATTTGTATTGTGGAAATATAAACAACTTTTCATTTTGATTAATTTTTAATTGTGATTATACATTTCTGTATGTTATTTCTGTATTATTCTGTAATTATTTCATGATTTTTACATTTTTAATTGACACTTATGACTGGTTTTGTGGTCCAGGTTCACATACAGTATGTGTTTTAGCAGAAATGTGAACATGTTTTTCCTGTAAGACATAAATAAGTAAACAAGCGTTATGAATAAACGTTGTTCTTGTTTTCAGGTGGCATAAATCGCTGTGGGAGCAATAATGGCGGCTGCAGTCACCTGTGTTTGCCAAGCAATAAAACATACACCTGTGTGTGTCCTACAGGCTTCAGAAAGCTGGACCAGCATAACTGTGCCCAGAGTGAGTACTGCTGCTCCTTTATCTGCCATTACACTAATATACTTATGCAGCACGGTGGCTCAGTGGTTAGCAGTGTCACCTCACAGCATGAAGGTCACTGGCTCGAGTCCCGGCTGGGTCAGTTGGCATTTCTGTGTGGAGTTTGCATGTTCTCCCCGTGTTGGTGTGCGTTTCCTCTGGGTGCTCCGGTTTCCCCCACAGTCCAAACACATGCGCTATAGGGGAATTGATGAACTAAATTGGCCGTAGTGTATGAGTGTGTGTGTGAGTGAATGAGTGTGTATGGGTGTTTCCCAGTACTGGATTGCGGCTGGAAGGGCATCCGCTGCGTAAAACATATGCTGGAATAGTTGGCGGTTCATTCCGCTGTGGCGACCCCTGATAAATAAGGGACTAAGCAGAAGGAAAATGAATGAATGAATGAAATAAATACACACAGTCTATAAATGTATATACATATATACATTGTGTTTATTTATTTGCACAAAAGAAATATACACTATACACATAAAATTATTACCTAAATGCCAACTTTTATTTTGTATGTAATAAGCCACAATTAATCATTAAACAGCACAAATTTGTCGTTTGTCTTTGATAATGATGTCTTTTTTTCTGCCGTTGTGCGATTTCTGCTTGTTTGTGAATGTATTGATGATGCTTTAAATCTGGAGGACTGACAGGAGGCCTTTGGTCTTTGATCAGGTCTTGACAAGTTCCTGCTTTTTGCCCGAAGGACGGACATCCGTCGGATCAGCTTCGACACCGCGGAGCAGCTGGATGCCGTCATCCCGCTGGCGGATGTCCGAAACGCAGTGGCTCTGGACTGGGACTCTCTGGACAGCGAGAGCTTCATCTACTGGACAGACGTCACCACTGACTCCATCAACCGCGCACTGTGGGACGGCAGCAAACAGGAGGTCAGCGGGGAACAAGAGTCATACAGGCTCCGTTTTTCCATATTGAACAGTTTACGTTATGATGAATACACTTCACTTGAAGGGGTGCTCATAAGACTGTCATTAAACCTTTATAATCATGACTTGATACGTGTTATGAATGAGATTTTATGCATGCAGCAACTGTCATTAAAGCTCCCGTGAAATTAAAATACAGTTTTTTTAGATGTTAGTATCAGTATGTTTTAAGAGTATCTATAAGCTAGTGTGCTCCAAAACAGAGACAACATTTGCGTTTAGGAGATATAAACCTGACAAAAGCTGGCAGTTCTGCTGAAATGGATCAACAATTTTTTAACACGGACATCCGTGTTATCCGAAGTTATTATTATTATTATTATTAATGCACTAATATTTATATTAATATTTTATTTACATATAATAATTAGTACATTTTTATAAGGACATTGTAAAGACATCAGTCTGATGTGTTTATTATTACTATTATTATTATATTAGTATTTAAATGAATATATTATTTACATATTATAATTATTACATTTTTATATTATACTTTATATTTTTATATTATAGAATATGTTTGATAGTAAATAAGCATTTTTCCTTGTTTTCTTAACCAAAATATTAACCAAAATATTATTAAATATTATTATTATTATTATTATTATTATTATTATAATTAGTAGTAGTAGTAGTAGTAGTAGTAGTAGTAGTAGTAGTAGTAGAAAGGTTTTGATCAAAATAAAATTAATATATATCAAGATAATTGAATGTTTAGAAATTGAATTTTCATAATGGGAATTTTTGCAAAACATTCTTAATTTTTTTTAACCCATTTGGTTAGTATTTGTCTGTCAAATTATTGATATATTATATTGTCTATTATTATTATTATTATTATTATTATTATATTAATATTTATGTTAATATATTATTTACATATTATAATTAGTACATTTTTATATTATACTTTATATATTTTTTTATATCAGAATATTTTTGATTGGGGAAAAAAAAGCATTTTCCACTGTTTTTTTAAAACTATTATTAAATGTTAGTATTAGTACTACTACTACAACTACTACTACTACTACTACAACAACAACAAAAAGGATTTTTTTTTTCAAAATAGTTAATTATCAAGATAAGAGAAAGTTTAGATACTGAATTTTCATAATGGGAATTTTTGCAAAACCTTCAATTTTTTTTTTTTTTTTTTACCTGTTTGGTTAATATTTCTCTCCATCTCTGCTACAGCCGGTGTTGTTTGTCCAATTAAGGCTCATTTGTTTGATAAGGCAGTTTACAGCTTTTTAAATGACATGATTCTTATATTACGTTTATCTATATTTTATCATAGTGTATGTGTCTATTCCTTTTACATCTGGGGTTTGTACAGCATTGGTGTGTATTTAGTGTTTTTTAAAAGTGCTTTATAAATAGATTTTGGAAACCACGTGTTAAATGCAATGGAGAGAATCATGTGAAACACTGACCCCTGGAGGGGAGTCTGCCAAACAACAACAACAAATATACTAATGGAGATTTATCATTGTCATTCGCCCTACTGTGAAATTTAAACTCTTTTTCCAATGTTTCCCAAGTGATGTTTAACAGAGCAAGGACATTGTCACAGTATTTTTTTTCTTTTAGTTTGGCTGGAGTTAAAGCTGTTTAATTTTTGTAAAATAATTTGTAAGGTCAATATTATTAGCCCCCTTAAGATTTTTTGGCTACAGACAAAAAGACTGTTGTCCAATGGCTTGCCTAATTAACCTAGTTAAGCCTTTAAATGTCACTTTAAGCTGAATACTAGTATCTTGAAAAATAACTACTGCGATATTATGTACTGTCATCATGGCAAAGATAAAAGAAATGAGTTATGAAAACTATTATGTTTAAAAATGTGTTGAAACAAATCTTCTCTGTTAAACAGCACTTGGGAAATATTTAGAGAATGAGCATTTCTCATTAGGGCTGATGTTTTTGTCTGTATGTCCTCATGCATGTTTACTGACACTGTTAGTATATCCAGTGCTGTATTTTGTGACAGATGTTGTTGGTGTTCCTGCAGGTTGTGGTGGACACGAGTCTGGAGAGTCCCGCAGGTCTGGCCATCGACTGGCTCACACACAAACTCTACTGGACTGATGCAGGTGCTCGTCTTACACTTCAGCAGCACATTTCTGCTCATAATGCTTTTTTTTTTGGCAATAAACCAATCTCGTTTTCTTGTAATATTAACCTTCAGCTCCGTCAATTGTTCCTGCTGTCAAAATGTACTTTTCTTATTTTTATATTTACATAGTAGAGCTTGTTATAAACAATGTGTCAGTACACTTCATCATTTTGTAAAAATTAATTTGCCCTCATAATCTTTAATCAAATATCATAACTTTCCCTCCTTAAAATGCCTTTTTTTCCACTTCTGGTCACATGGAATTGCTTTAGGGCGGGACTATCTGTACTTTAGTGCAGAGCTGTCAGTCAGATACGGCGGTACTAACAGTCCTTTAGGGCGGAGCTATCTGTTTTTTTTAGGGCGTAGCTGTCTAGACTTTACGGCGGAGCTGTCTGTGCTCTAGGGCAGAGCTATCAGTTATTTAGGTAGGGGCTATCAGTCATTTAGGGCGAAGCTATAAGTCATAGGGTGGGACTATCAGTCCTTTAGTGTGGAGCTAGAAATCATATAGGGTGGGACTATTAGTACTTTAGGGCGGAGCTAGAAATCATATAGGGTGGGACTATCAGTACTTTAGGGCGGAGCTAGAAATCATATAGGGGCAGATTACAAGTCATATAGGGCAGAGCTATTAGTCATATAGGGTGGGACTATAAGTACTTTAGGGCAGGGCTGTTGGTTCTTAAGGGCCAGAGCTATAGGTCATATAGGGCGGGACTGTCAGTACTTTAGGGCGGAGCTATCAATTCTTTAGGGCAGAGCTAAGTCATACAGGGCGGAGCTATAAGTCATATAGGGCGGGACTATCAGTACTTTAGGGTGGAGCTATAAGTCATAGGGCATGACTATCAATACTTTAGGGCGGAGCTATAAGTTATAGTGCGGAGCTATACATTATATAGGGCGGGACTATCAGTGCTTTAGGGCGGAGCTATAAGTCATAGGGCATGACTATCAATACTTTAGGGCGGAGCTATAAGTTATAGTGCGGAGCTATACATTATATAGGACGGGACTGTCAGTCCTTTAGGGCGGAGCTATAAGTCATATAGTGCAGAGCTATACATTGTGTAGGGCGGGACTGTCAGTCCTTTAGGGCAGAGCTATTAGTCATATTGGGTGGGACTATCAGTCCTTTAGGGTGGAGCTATAAGTCATATAGGGTGGGACTATCCGTACTTGAGTGTGGAGTTATAAGTCAAATACAGGTGGCACTATCAGTCTTTATACTGTATACTATGTACTTTATAAGTACTAATAAACAGACAATATCTTCAGAATAGGCAGGTAATAAAAACTTGGTAATAGTGAGAATTGGTACTTAAACTAAAGTACTACATTCTTTTAAAATAACGTGTGACCAAACTTTGCAGTGATTGTACAAATCCTGTGTGTTCTGAACTGTTGCGTTTGGTCAACTATAATCTCGACTCTACATTGACCATCCTTATTATTAACTAAAACTTTATTTATAATAAAAAGGTTGATTTTTTTTCCTGTTTTCTTCAGGCACAGATCGTATTGAGGTTTCCAACACGGATGGAAGCATGAGAACGGTTCTGATCTGGGAGAATCTGGATCGTCCACGAGACATTGTTGTTGATCCCATCGGAGGGTGAGTTAATTACATTTCAATATATAATGCTATTATATAATATCCAACAATACACAAGACTCATTCCAGAATGGGCTTTATATGCACGGCAAGTGTTTTTCAGCCACCAATAAACTTCCGGAGAAAGGTTGAAGGTTGATTTCGAAGGTCTATTGCAGACAGTGAAAGTCAGGGAATTTATTTAAGTCAACTCTGAATATCATGGATATTTGTTTGTCATTTTGAGCTTAGCTTTTCCATTTATTAATTTTTTTAATCAAATTTCACATTTTGCCTGTTGTTATGGTAAGTCTATTTTTTCCATGCCATTTTATTCTATTCCTGCTTGTCAACTGGCAATCAAATATATTAAAACACGATGATTCTGAGCATCAAGCATCATAAGTTGTTATGTTTTGCTAAAAATGAATGGCAGTGAATGAGACCAGAAGTCACATTTTGATTTACAATGGCTGCACGGCTCTTAGGTGAAAAATATAATGGACAGGTCATGAAAATTGAGCTTTTTAGTCAGTGAAATATCTGATATTTTATTTTGCGTGGGAACCCTGTTTCTCTTGATTTATCCTGTTTATTAAAATGTTATTTAATATTTCTTCCTCCAACATATTTATTTGGCTGTACTAATCATTATACTTTGATCTTAAGTTTTTTTGTTTAGATTAGTTGCTGTTTTGTCTTTGGTACTGACTAATTTAATGTATATGCACACATATATTATTGTAAAGCGTCCTATAGAAAATTACTTTAAAAGAGAGATCTGTACTCATTTATGCGAAACACTTTATATGTAAAGTAGTGCTAATTATTAGTGAATCAGAGCCAGTGTTTTGCTGGAAGGCACAGTTTAAGTCATTTTAAGATAGAAGAAGATGCAGAGATCTGAATGTGATGCACTTCTGATGGTTGATCATGAAACCCAGAGCCGCTGATTTCAGGAATGGACATTTTCAACAAAAGAGGCATTTTCTGCTCATCATTTCCTTATTTGTGCATCTCAACAGTCTTTTGTTGCACATCATCGCGTTATTGGGATTTTCCCACAGTGATGGACGAGAGCAGGAATTTGCTCTGTGTTTCGTCTTGTTTTTAAGAGTGGAAATCATTGTTTTACTTCACAGCCAGTTTGGTGAGCTTACAATATTTACATGTATGCTTTTATATAAAGCCATCTACGCTGCTTTGATCAGTTTGCTTTATACAAGTGTCTTGCTTTACTTTTTGAGTTACAGAAATGCTCTGATGTGTTTGAAAAGATATCATATGAATTAAAATGTATATGTACGGTAACTTATAATGCATTATTTTTTATTAAAAAAACGTGTGTAACCAAACACAAAATGCATGAAAATGTTTTTTGATTCCTTGTTACAAATGTGAAGTTTTTAGTGTTATTTTGATGCATTATATTTTATTTATATTATATACACTGAATTACAATGGAAACTTTGGAAATAATAATTCATTCATTTATTTTATTTTCGGCTTAGTCCCTTAGTCTGGGGTCACCACAGCGGAATGAACCACCAACTTATCCAGCATATGTTTTACGGAGCGGATGCCCTTCCAGCTGCAACCCATCACTGGGAAACATCCATACACACTCATTCACACACATACACTACGGACAATTTAGCCTACCCAATTCACCTGAACCGCATGTCTTACCGCATGGCTTGTGGGGGAAACCGGAGCACCCGGAGGAAACCCACGCGAACACGAGGAGAACATGCAAACTCCACACAGAAATGCCAACTGACCCAGCCGAGGCTCGAACCAGCGACCTTCTTGCTGTGAGGCGATTGTGCTACCCACTATGCCACCACGTCGCCTAGAAATAATAATAATAATAATATTTATTGTTGTTGTTGTTAATAATAATAATACCAATAATAATAATGGGCGTCACGGTGGCGCAGTGGGTAGCACGATCGCCTCACAGCAAGAAGGTCGCTGGTTCGAGCCTCGGCTGGGTCAGTTGGCATTTCTGTGTGGAGTTTGCATGTTCTCCCTGAGTTCGCGTGGGTTTCCTCCGGTTTCCCCCACAAGTCCAAAGACATGCGGTATAGGTGAATTGGATAGGCTAAATTGTCCGTAGTGTATGTGTGTGAATGAGTGTGTATGGTTGTTTCCCAGTGATGGGTTGCAACTGGAAGGGCATCCGCTGCGTAAAACATATGCTGGATAAGTTGACCCCTGATTAATAAAGGGACTATACCGAAAAGAAAATGAATGAATAATAATAATATTACTATTGTTGTTGTTGTTGTTGTTGTTGTTATTGTTGTTATTATTATTGTTGTTGTTGTTGTTGTTATTGTTGTTGTTATTGTTATTGTTGTTATCAATACTACTACTACTACTAATTATTATTATTATTATTGTTGTTGTTGTAAAGATGCATAAGAAAACAAATAATGTTTTCAGATCCTTTTATCATTTTAAGGAGTCATTCACATTTTTAATCAATTTTGTAGAATTTAACAACAATCATTGGTTTAATTTGTGTGAATATCTTGATATTTAAATTATTTAAAAAATTTAATCATTTAAATGAACAAGGTCTTCATGTTTTATGTCAAATATTATTTATTTTCATAAGCAAATACAAAATTAAAATGCACTAGTTCCCTTTTGATCTCAAATGTGTTTATTTCTTGTCCATTTTCATGCATTATTCCTCAAAAAAAGTGTAGAAGTGAAGTAGATAATATAAAATAATTCTTTAAAAAAAATTGTGTGGTCATACGATGAGTTATAATGTGCATTATATTATTAATGCATTCAAATATAGTTTTTTTTAAATAGCAGTTGCATTTGGGGGAGAAAATTTGTATTAAGTCAGTTGAAGCTTAGATTTTTGTGCATATTGCGAATTTTGAAGTCTTTTTGCAAGTATAGATGAATAGAGGATGATGTATTTATAATTGTATTGCAGTATTATTAGTTGAAGCTGTGTTTACATGATATCAGAAAGACTCGTTCATAACCGTATGTGTTTTTGCATGTCCACAGATTCATGTACTGGACAGACTGGGGTGCGAATCCAAAAATCGAGCGTGCAGGAATGGACGCGTGGAACCGTACGGTCATCATCTCCTCTAATCTGACCTGGCCTAATGGACTGGCCATCGACTACAGCACTGAGAGACTGTACTGGGCAGACGCCAGCATTAAAACCATTGAGTATGGCAACTTTGACGGCTCAGGCAGACAGGTAAACATCACTGGATCTTTATACAGCGCTCAGCATTAATGAGTACATTTATGTGCATTTCTCAGTGAATATAGACAATATATTTTGGTGCATCTAAACAAAACAGATTGATTAAACAGTTATATTCATTAAAATAAGAGTTTGGTCACCTGACATCTTTAGGAATAGAAATAAAATACTTTTAAAGGGGACCTACTATGCAAAAATCACTTCTATAAGGGGTTTAAACACAGTTGTGTGGTAAGAGTCTGTGAATATAGCCAGCCTCTAATGATAAAACTAATGACTAATTAATTCTATTTTTAATACTCACACTTGATAGAAACAGTCTGCAGAAACACTTTGATTGACATTCTCCCTTTGTATGATGTCATCGGAGGTGGAAAGCCCCGCCCACTAGTGACCATCTCTCCCTCATTAGCATAGGACGTTAGTCTTGTTTTTGAATCTGCCACTATGCTGACACACAGGCATTTGTAGCTCGCCCTCTTTTGAAAAGAGCAAAATCTCATTTGCATTTAAAGCGACAGTCACCAAAACGGCACAATTAGGATCAAAGCCTAAAAGGGTCAGTTTCAGAGAGTATGAGGATAGGGACATTTGTTCTCTATCATATTAATTGGTGTGTACTAATTATTGAACCATGATCTTAAGTTATAATGTTAAATTAATTCCAAGTTTTGGCTTTGGTACTGACTAATCTAATATATATGCGCAAATATATTATTGTATAGCAATAATTGAAAGTATTTATTACCATTAATTAATGAGAATTGCAAGTATTCATTTAAGAGAGAGATTTGAGAGGGCTGTACTCATTTATGCTGAGCATTGTACATATAAATAGTGTAAAAATTAGAAGGTCGCACTCTACAATAAGGTTGTATTAGGTAATGTTGGTTAATGCACTTACTAACATGAACAAACAATGAATGATACATTTATTACAGTATTTGTTCATGTTAGTTAATGGAAATAAAGTTATTTGTTGTTAACTCAGTGCATTAACTAATGATAATGAACACGAGTTCAGTTTTTAAAAATGCAGTAGTAAATGTTGAACTATGATTGATAAATGCAGTACAAGTATTGCTCATTATTAGTTCATGTTAGTAAATACATGAGCTAACATTAACTAATGAAACCTTATTATAAAGTGTGACCAATGAGAATTTGTTGTGTAATAACAGTGTGTTTTCTGTTGAAGGTGTTGATTGGCAGTCAGTTGCCTCATCCGTTCGGCTTGACTCTTCATGAAGACAGAATTTACTGGACCGACTGGCAATCCAAGAGCATCCAAAGTGCGGACAAACTCACGGGATTAGATCGTAAAACACTGGCGGAAAACCTTGAGAACCTGATGGACATTCACATGTTCCACAACCACAGAACAAAAGGTAAAGCATTAAAATGGAGGGTTTATGTGTCAGCGATAGCCAGACAGCTGTTGTTATAGTACTATTTTATTTAAATATTATCATAATTAAAGGTTATATATATTTTTAAATCTGTCCGTTTTTTTTAATTGGTTAGCGTTAGTATTTTTTTTTTTTTTTTTGTATAAATTGATTTGGATTTTAATTTAATTTTAGCATTTTTTTTTACTAATTTAAAATGATTTTAATGTAGGGAATTTTGAGAGGTGCAAATACATATTTTTAAAAAAAAAAATTTTTTTTTAATGCTGCGTGGCATAAATCGCGCTATTCACACAAAAACAGACGCGTGAACATTTTGAGTTTACTCACTTCATTCACGCATCAAATTTGCTTCATTCACGCATCAAATTCACTTCACAATAGTCGTGGATTCGCATCCTGGGCGGTGCTTCTGTCTGCCCGGTGACTCTAGTTTCATTGCTAAATGGCTAACATGTATTTTATTGAGAGAACAGCTGTTTATGTGCTTTAGGAAGGCTGATAAACAGCGTAGATTCGTTCGCCGCCGTTTCTGAGTCCACTAGATCCTTTCAGAGGTGCACCCAGCTCTGTGTTTATCAACTCCTCCAGAAACTATACCTGGATGATGGAGGCTTTCAGCTGTGCTTCTGACTGAGCCGAGCCCAGTTTGATGAGCTGTTGTCCGGCAGGAGGATTTCCCCTCAGGACACCAACAACAGGCACTACGTCATAATCACGCCCCTAACAAGAGCAAGCTCATGATTGGTTAACGCGGCGCGAATGTCTGCTGAAGTTCAGATGTTCCAACTTGATTTTTCAACTCAAACGTGCAAAGCGCTCAACTCGCGCCACTTCATTCACGCGAATCGCATCATTTTGGGTTTCTTGAAAGGCGCTTTAAATAAAATTTCTTCTTCTTCTTCTTCTTCTTATTATTATTATTATTATTATTATTATTATTCGCGCAAATCGCACCGCAGGATGTCTATTCACGTCTTTGCATTGACTTAACATGTAAATCACTCGCGCTTGACGCTTCATCTACGTCTGGTGTGAACGCAGCATTAGAGCTTTAAATGCAACTCAAATAATTAATTTCTTATTTCCAAAATATGCATCTTTGAAAAAAAAAAGCACTGATGTTGATTTAAGAGCTGTCAATTTTATTATTTTAATGTAGAGACTTTCGAGAGCTGTAAATAATTTTTTTTTAAAGATATATTTTCAGGATTGCAAATTAGATTAATGCACTAATTTAGTTTAAATGTATTGAAAGCAGTTAAAGCAAGCATCTGTATTCTTCCTCATTTTCCCGTTGACAAACTGAAATGCACACGTTTACCCAGCAGTCATGAGCTGAGGAGGAATGTGAGCGTCTGCAGTATCCCATATCTTCAGTTTTCAGCCAGCGGATTAAAGCCAGAGGAAACTGATCTTCATTCCTGCATTATGAGACATACACAGGCCTGACGGGCATCTCTTACACATTTCTTCTTCTTTTTTTTCTGCTTTCTGTCTAAAGTCCAGACGGCGTGTTTGGTGAATAATGGCGGCTGCAGTCACCTCTGCCTTCTGGCTCCGGCTCCTAAATCCTGGAGCTGCGCCTGTCCCACCGGCATCAACCTGCAGGCGGATGGGAAGACCTGCGCGCATGGTAATCAACACACTGTGCAGCATATTTATATTTATAATATAATCACTCGATCACTTGATGCAGAAGTATAAATCAGCCTTTAAGTTGCACATGACATGATTTTAATCTTTACCATAAACATCAGTGTTTATATCTGAACTATAAACTGTTTTCCGAGTACTTCTGTGTTATTTGGTTGTTTGTAACTTCGTAACTAACTGAAAGTGTAAAAACTGAATCTCTTTTAATCTCGATTTAAATGCAGCGAATCGAAGGATTAATAAATATTATATGCAAATCATCATCATTCATAATTGATGTTGAATTGAGATCCCGATCTTTTACTGATTAATTGTGCAGCTTTGCACTGAATGCATGAATGCAGGCTCAACAAGTAGTGACAGAAAATCCCTTTAATAAACTAAGAAAGCATTTATGTGCTGCTTCCGTCATCATTATATTTTACAGGAAAGCCAAAATGCTTTCATACATGGGATCTGAATGACACAGGAGGCGTTGTTCATTACAAATGTTGAATTAATCTACAAGTTAAAATAAAAGTTATTAATCCACGGGTCACATGCATTCCGAATCCCTGGGATGTGATCCGTACATATGTATTACAGGTTGCACAGACTAGTCAACTGGTCAGCCCCTAATGTATATATATATATATATATATATATATATATATATATATACACACACGCGCGTCTCTGATATCTGAGAACACAGCAGAAAGTCGTCATTCAGTGGCCGTAACTCCACATTTGAGCTGAAATATAATGAAGCGGCCGTGGGGGGTTTTAGCTCTCGGGATTCCAGCTTGACAGAAAGTGGGTTTTTGTTGCGTCTTTGAAATCGGAGGCTCATTTTGAGACGCCTCAGGGTTTCAGGGGTCACCGTTAAGAGTCAGTGGAGATGAGGTAGTTTTACTGAAAAGAGAAACAGACTTCAGTAGGGGATTTCTGTCTGTTCGCTCAACTTACAGACAAATTATTCAGACATTCAACATTTCAGAAATTATAAGTTTCATTCATTCATTTTCCTTCGGCTTAGTCCCTTTATTCATCAGGGGTCTGCACAGCGGAATGAACCGCCAACTTATCCAGCATATGTTTTACACAGCAGATGCCCTTCCAGCTGCAACCCAGTACTGGGAAACATCCATACACACTCATGAAGCTTAGTATATGTCATTATATACTGTATATATAATCAATATATATAATCAAGCCAAAATGATTCTGAAAACTGTCAGTAGGACAATATTTACAATATTTAACAGCGGACGGTGCTCTAGACTAGTTTTTAACAGCAGACGGTGCTCTAGGCTAGTGTTTAACACCAGATGGCGATCTAGGCTAGTTTTTAAGGGCAGACGGCGCTCTAGGCTAGATTTTAACAGCAGACGGTGCTCTTGGCTAGATTTTAACAGCAGACAGCGCTCTTGTCTAGTGTTTAACAGCAGACGGCACTCTAGTCTAGTGTTTAACAGC
>CAIGQV010019101.1:2550134-2560360 GCA_903798115.1 Danio jaintianensis
GTCTAGTGTTTAACAGCAGACGGCACTCTAGTCTAGTGTTTAACAGCAGACGGCACTCTAGGCTAGTGTTTAACACCAGACGGCACTCTAGGCTAGTGTTTAACAGCAGACAGAGTTATAGATGACAGAAGGAATAAATTTAGACTGTTCCTTTAACACAAAAGAGAGAAATCCTTCAATATTCACTCATATCTTACAGCTATGAACAGCTTCCTGGTCTTCGCCCGGCGCACAGACATCAGGATGATTTCTCTAGACATCCCATACTTCGCTGATGTCGTTCTGGCCGTCAATACGTCTATGAAGAACACCATTGCTATTGGAGTGGATCCCATAGAAGGTGTGAAGAAACTGACAATACAGATGCTTTTATATTCATTTAAATTTTGTGAATAATTGACATTTTTATTGCTCCTGCAGGTAAAGTGTACTGGTCGGACAGTACATTAAAGAAAATCAGCAGATCCAATATTAATGGTACAGAACATGAGGACATCATTTCAACTGGTAAGAAACCACTGCAGAAAAATCAACGCTCAAAATCCTTTTCTTGTTATTAAACTCTTGATCAATACGCACATTGTATTCTTAATTATTGTAGTGATCAGATAGCCTTATTGACAAAACTATGTAACATTTGTGCACTGTGCTTCACACAGGTGACTGGGCATGACAAACCACCTGTATTAAACACAAGCTTTCCTCTCCATATGCACCAGACACTTTCTTATAAACACTCCATGTTACAAAGGCTCAATAAGATAAAACAAATGCTTACAAATCATACTGCACTACCTGAACAAAACAAATAGGATTAGTTCTGGGAAGAATTGTAAATGTGATTATTCTCAAGAATGTTCTGCGATTTATTCAAGATTAATTACATTTTTATTTGAAAAATTCATCATGATATTCATTCATTTTCCTTTGGCTTAGTCCCTTTATTCATCAGGGGTCGCCACAACGGAATGAACCACCAACTTATCCAGCATATGCTTTACGCAGTTCACCTGTAGCACAATTATTCAGTTGACCTGTAGCGCATGTGTTTGTACTTGTGGGGGAAACCGGAGCACCCGGAGGAAATCCACGCCAACACAGGGAGAACATGCAAACTCCACACAGAAATGCCAACTGACCCAGCCGGGACTCGAACCAGCGACCTTCTTGCTGTGAGGCGACAGTGCTAACCACTGAGCCATCGTGTCGCCCATGATATTCAAGAGTAATGTATTTTTAAAAGTGGAATAAAACTTTAAATGATTGAGGTGTATAGCAGTATTTTGGTTGCTTATTAACAGTTCTTACTTAAACATTAATGTATTCAAATTAAATAAAAATAAATGTAATAATAAAAGCTGCGTTATTGTTGGCCTTTAATGCGCTGACATGATAATAATGCGTTAACTTGCCCAGCACTGAATAGAATATATTAAAAACAATCAAAAAATACATTATATATGGAGAGGGTATGAATAACTACATATAACTACATATTAACTACATATTATCAATGTATATGTTTGACAGCTGTACTTTAATGGAACAATAATTATTGTGAAAAGCACTGTACATATTAACTTGAATTGAATTTGTGACCCATTTGAAGTGTTTTTTCCTCCTGTGTTTCAGGTCTAATGACCACTGATGGTCTAAAACAGTCCTTGTATATGAAAAAGTGCTTTAAACTTATTAACAGTTAAAAATATCTTGTAAATCTTAACTTAAACATTAAAGAAATCAAATTAAATCTAAAACCAAAGCTATTTGCCATGCATGTAGTGATAATTAAGTGAACGTTACATCAGTGGTTCTCAGTTACTGCTCTCACATAACCATATACTATATATTACTACATATGTACACTACCTGACAAAAGTCTTGTTGTCATTCCCAGTTGTAAGAGCAACAATTAATAACTTGACTTCTTGTTGATCATTTGGAAAAGTGGCAGAAGGTAGTTGGTATCAGTTGATAGTGTATCATTTGTTGAACTGCATCCCAAACATCACAAATACTGCAGAAGACCTATTGGAGCCCGCATGGAGCCAAGATTCTCACAGAAATCAGTCAAGTTTGGTGAAGGAAAAATCATGGTTTGGGCTTACATTCAGTATGGGGGCGTGCGAGAGATCTGCAGAGTGGATGGCAACATCAACAGCCTGAGGTATCAAGACATTTGTGCTGCCCATTACATTACAAACCACAGGAGAGGGCAAATTCTTCAGCAGGATAGCGCTCCTTCTCATACTTCAGCCTCCACATCAAAGTTCCTGAAAGCAAAGAAGGTCAAGGTGCTCCAGGATTGGCCAGCCCAGTCACCAGACATGAACACTATTGAGCATATCTGGGGTAAGATGAAGGAGGAGGCATTGAATATGATTCCAAAGAATCTTGATGAACTCTGGGAGGCCTGCAAAAACGCTTTCTTTGCCATTCCAGATGACTTTATTAATAAGTGATTTGAGTCATTGCAGAGATGTATGGATGCAGTCCTCCAAGCTCACGGGAGTCATACACAATATTCATTCTTCTTCCACTGCACCATGACTATATATTCTATACTGGACATTATTTCTGTTAAGTGACAAGACTTTTGTCTAAGCAAAGTCAGACCTTACTGTCTTAATTAAATCATTTAAAATCAAGGCATGATCATCTTTTATTTTGGTAAAATAAGTGTAATCTAGAGGCCTTTGCCTTTCATATAAGCCACTTCTAATACCAAATGATCAACTAGAAGTCAAGTTATTATTTGTTGTTCCTAAAACATGGATAGGCGACAAGACTTTTGTCAGGTAGTGTATAGTGCGCTGTCCCTTTAAGAGCAGTTCTGATTTACCATTGCATTTTTATTTTCATTCTCTTTATTCTCATTTATTACATAACAAATGAAAGTTTATGCCAATAATTACTAAGCATTTAAAGTAAAGATTTTAGTTATCATAAATTAGAAATTGATGCTTTCAGTGACAGTTCAGCATAAGTTTGCTTTCTAAAACGGTCCGTTTGTATTAATTTATTATTCTTAATTTGTATGTTTTGTCAGAAACTCCTCCATGTGCGCCGGATCAGTTCTTGTGTGGAAATGGCCGCTGCATTGGTCAGCGAAAGGTCTGTAATGACGTCAAGGACTGTGAAGATGGAACAGATGAACATCCACACCAGGACTGCCGTGAGTCTACAACGCACCCCCTTACATCTGAAATATGAGCAAGGGATAATTGATTCAATTCATCTTTATTTCTCTAGCGCTTTTACAATGTAGATTGTGTCAAAGCAGCTTAACATAGAAGTTCTAGTAAATTGAAACTGTGTCAGTCCAGTTTTCAGAGTTGAAGTTCAGTTTAGTTCAGTTCCGTGTGGTTTAATTTTCACTGCTGAAAGTCCAAACACTGAAGAGCAAATCCATCAATGCGCAGCTCCACAAGTCCCGAACCAAGCCAGCCAGTGGCGACAGTGGAAGAAGAAACTTCATCAATTGACGAAAGTGAAGGAAAAAACCTGATAATAATTATTATGCACACCCATTACACTGCTTCAGGAATACTTGATTCTGATTGGTCAGTCATGATATTCCAATGTATGTTATTCCCAATAACAACTGATTAAACGTCGAAAGAAATTATGCAAAAAAATTAATTATGCGCAGCCAAGGTGCATTATTTTCTATGATTACAAGTCTCTTTGGAATACTTGATTTTCCAAAAACAACCAGTTCAACTAATAACACTGGGATATTGAATTAGTAAGGACTAATTGACGATGGGCTGTTGAATTGTTAGAAAATAATGCAGACCCAAGGTGGTGATGTGGTCACGGTGTGCAGTTGAGTGTAGAACTCCTCAAATGTGCATTATTTTCTATTATTAGATGGCGCTCTGGAATATTTGATTCTGATTGGTCAATCACAAAATTCCAAGGTATGTTATTCCCAGATAACAACTGATTAAACTAATTACACATTCTCATCTGGGCCATTGCATTAGTAAGGAATAATTGAGGATGGGCTGTTGAATTATTCAAAAAATGATGCACCGTCGAGGTCTCTTACACATCTCAACCAAAGCCTTCTGTGGTGTTTTGATGTGATTTCTGACTGTTGTAGCTGTGAAATAACTCAAATCATTCAGTGGATTGATATGGAGCTGTACTGCACTCAAAACCTGCTGGAACTACTTTAGCTGTGTTAGTGCTGGGCAAAAGTTAATCTCAGTTAATCACATCCAGACATGCATGCATTTGAGAAAATTTGTATTTATATTTAGATATTAAATATATGTGTATATGATACAAATTACATATCATTTTAAATATCTGTAACAAAATTGTATAGGTGTGTATCACATATGCATAATACATATAACACACACACACACACACACATATATTATGTAAAAAAAAAAGACTTTTATTTTGGATGCGATTAATTGTGATTCACTTTTGCCCAGCACTAAGCTGTGTGTTTATCTGAAAATAACTGCACACCTTAGAATGCTCATCAGCCAATCAGAATCAAGCATTCAGCAGCCCCATAGTATATTACATAATAATAGAGGTGGTAGTTCCTCTGAAATTGATCACTCATTGAGTTGTGTGTCGGTGTGTATGTTTACAGGCTCCAAATCAAGCGATGAGAACTGTAATTTGAATAACGGTGGCTGCTCGCAGAAATGCCAGATGTCTCGGGGTCTGGTGCAGTGCACTTGTCACACCGGATACACTTTAACAGCGGACGGCAAGACCTGCAGAGGTGAGAAGACACAGCAGAGGACACTCAATAATGAGGAGAGAAACTTCAGAAACTAGCAAAACTCTTAAGCTTCTTAACGGTCACCGTCCCGCCACTAGGATGCTTAAGTTTACATCACTTTTTTGCATTTAAATCCTAATCGAATCATGACAAACTATGTATCTTTGGAAAGGTCTAAGACTTCTGAATACATATTTTACCATTGTTTTTTGGTACGCAGGAAGAGTAATAGATTAAAACACATTTACTGTCACGCTACAACCTGTGGGACTATTTACTGTTACATTTTTAAACCATAATATTGTAGTCTAAACATAAAGCATTTATGACAAACTATATGTCATTTGAAAGCTTAATGTCTAGTTTCCATATCTGGTCTATCTTTCCATATCCATAAACAGATTTTTGATAGGTATTACTGAGTAACGGTAATGTATTCGTTTGCAAAAGGATACTCATCAGAGTTGTAAAGCATTACTTTGCTACAGAAATCCACATGTAAATTTAGTTTTTGGTGTTTTTTAGAGGATAAATTCAAATCAAATACCAACAAAACTTCCCATAAAACTTTAATTTTATATCTACTTTACAAATATTACAAAAAGTATGCAAAACACCGTTAGTATTCCTTAAAGCATAGGGGGCGCCATTGTATGGTCATCAATGTAAACTGAATGTGGTCATGTTTGGTACTGCGGCCAAACTAAATCTTACTGAAAGCTAATTTTATGAGATATCAACTTCAAATTTGGAATATAATTTTTCAATATTAAGCTTTGTCAATCTTAAACAGGAAACATACTTATTTTTATTTAAAATACTTATTTTATGTATTGTATTATAAACATTTACATTTATTGCTTTATTATTTTCATTAAAATAAAGGTGCATAGCTATTGTTTTATTATAAACTTTTTGAGTTTTTTTCACTTTAGCTATAATCTGACGTCTGTCTTCTTTAAAATGAGACCAAGCTTAATTCTCTGCACCAAAGCGCTGAAGATTGGCAATCATTTAAGTTGAACATGTCGTTTTCATGTCTACAGTATGTTCAAAGCATGTAGGCAACAGTGATTTAATTGGTTGTTATCTGAGAATAACATACATTGGAATATTGTGATTGACCAATCAGAATCAAGTATTCTAGACAGCCGTGTAATAAATGCGCATATTGTTCAGTAGCTCATATTTGAGTGTGTGTGTTTTCTGTGTGTGAGTGCAGATGTGAATGAGTGTGCAGATGACGGCTACTGTAGTCAAGGCTGTACGAACATCGAAGGAGGATTTCAGTGCTGGTGCGTTCAAGGTTATGAGCTTCGGCCCGATAAACGCAGCTGCAAGGCTTTAGGTGAGGCTTAATCTCTGTTATAAAACTCAAATATTGATGTTTAGCATTAGGGCTGCACATTATATCATTTCAGCATCAATATTGCAATATGCGCATCTACAATAGTCACATTGCAGAATGTGCAATGTTCAGTTTATATGTTGGGGTTATAGTTTACCTGGAGCAACAGTTTAGAAAACATGAGATTTGTGGAGTGGAGTCACTGCAGATTTTATTCATAATAGATTCAATGTTTATTATTCGCATGTGTTTTTAAGGACTGTGAGTGTGTGAGCATTTCAGAAGAGTTTAAAGCACTCAGAGACAAAAAAAAAATTGTACAGTTTTTAACTAAGATTTAAACATTTAAGGATATTTTTAGTGTATTATTTCATGTACATAAATTGAATAATCAAGTGTAAAATAACATGGTATAGTCTTGATACAATTTTGTTTTTATCTTTGCTCTATTGTTTGTTTAAATCAAGTACCACCATGGTTCTTTATTAATTAGCAAAAGGATACTCATCAGAGTCCTAAAGCATTACTTTGCTACAGCAATCCACATGTAAAAAAATTTTTTGCAAAAACAATAAATAAATAAAAGATTGTTTTAGGATAAATTCAAATCAAATACCACCAAACTTCCCATACTGCTTTAGAATTGCACGTCTACTTTACAAATATTGTCAAAATTACATATGTTTACATATGTATGGTCATCAATGTAAACTGAATGTGCCTGGTGGTCATGTTTGGTATTGCAGCCAAACAAAATCCTACTGAAAGCTCGTTTTTGGAGATATCAACTTCAAATTTGGAATATATAATTTGTTCAGATATTCAGCTTTGATTTTTGGTCAATTTTAAGATGAAACATGTTTTGGAAAATACATATTTCATGTGGTGTATTAATATACACCTTTATTACTTTCATAGCCATAAAGGCACGACGATTGTTTTATTTAACAAAGGGGTTAAAGGGCAACTTGACTCAAACATGAAAATAAAATCACAAGAGATCAGCCTAAGCGTATATGAAAGACACTGTTCAAAAGAAAACCCTAAAGCATTGTTTACTTCGTTTTTATCTTTGCTCTGTTGTATTTATTTATGATTGTAGTTTATAAATTTTTTTGCATGATTCTCTCCTCTACAAAATCATCTCAGTCAATCTAAAGTCTTTTCAAATAAAGCTGTTCGAGCCATCTGGTGAAATAGTATACATATCGCAATATATATTGCATTAAAAATGTCAGATTTTTGGTCCCACTTTATATTAAGTGGCCTTAACTAATATGTACTTACCCTGAAATTAATAATTCGTTATAATGTATTACTTGTTTAAATCCGTGTTTTTACATTGTACTTGTGCTTGATTAAATACCGGCATGTAATTACATCTGTAATTAATTTTTGTAATTACATTTTAATTACACTGTTGTCCGTTCCTTACATCTTAACCCTCCATTAAACCTGCCCATCCCACCAAATCAGTCCCTAACCCAACCCGTATCTTGCCTCAGTAGTGTTCTGCAATACATTATGAACACATTAAGTACATTGTATTTATAGTTGGATGTAATTACATATTAGTTAAGGATGCTTCATATAAAGTGGGACTGTTTTTTCCAATGCCGTGCAGCCCTATTTAGTGTCCAAGATTGAATTGTTTTCTGTTTTTGCAGGTCCAGAACCAGTTTTGTTGTTTGCCAATCGGATTGACATCCGGCAGGTTCTTCCGCACCGCTCCGAATACACGCTGCTACTCAGTAATCTGGAAAACGCCATTGCGTTGGACTTTCATCACAGTCAGGAGCTAGTGTTCTGGTCTGACGTGACGCTGGACCGTATCATGAGAGCCAGTCTGAACGGCAGTAATGTGGAGGAGGTGGTGTCCACTGGTCTCGAAAGCCCAGGTACACATCATTTTCACAGTATAGTTATAGCAGTGTAAATATACAATATATCACTTTCACTGCTGACACATTAGTACTCTTGCTTGCTTTTTTGTATTAAAGGGCAACTATCATCATTGATACATTATTACATTATTATTACAAAGCACATTATATATACATTATTAAATATATATGCATTACGCTTGAATAGCAGTTGCATGCAGATGAATAACTTTTGTTGTTGTTTTTTAAGGTGGTCTGGCCATAGACTGGATTCATAATAAGCTCTACTGGACCGACTCAGGAACGTCTCGTATAGAAGTGTCTAATCTGGACGGCACACACCGCAAAGTGCTGCTCTGGCAGAGAATGGAGAAACCGCGGGCCATCGCTCTGCACCCCATTGAAATGTAAATATATTACTCACATTGTACAGTATGCTGGAGTACTCTGGAGGACATTCAGCACAAGCTATGCTCAATAAATATACAGAAACGATTGATTTACCCTCTGAAAGTTACAGTATACATTCACAGTACAGTATATTTCAAGTATATTTGAAAAAAAGTGTACTTGCTGATAGTAATGGGCAACTTAATTGCACCTAAGAATTGAACACATTTATGACATATATAGAGACATTGAGAGAGCTTTTTTTGTCATAGTGTCAAATAAAAAAAGTAATACTTTAAAGTACAAATGACTGTAAATCATTGTTTTAATAAGCTTTGAAATGGTTTATATAGAACTGCAGTTATTTGAATGCCGAATAACATACTAAAGTACATGTAAAGTACTTATTTATTACAATTATTAATCATTTTTTAAAAAGTTAAACCATTTATTTTAATTGTCTTGTGCTTTTGCATGTAAAGTTGAATGATTTTAAATGCACTAAACACTTCCTTTCAATATTACAAATTAGCTAAATACCACACATAAAGTATATTTAAGTCTACATGTAGTATGCTACAATATAAATGTGCAGTATTTTAGTATATCATGATATCACTATCTTCACTATGTTCAGAAGTAGCTTTAAGCATATTTCAAAGACAATAGAAGTAATTATAAAATTGCATGTAAAAAATGTTCTGAAATCTCACTCTAAAGTTGGTCAAAAAACACAGGAGTAGTGCTGTTAAAAGATTAATCACATCAAAGTAAAAGCTTTTATTTACATAACATAAATGTGTACTTTGCATATTTATTATATTTATATATATGTTTTGTATATTTTGTTTCTACAAAAATTAAATATGAATATATATGTAAATATTTTATGTAGTTTTTTTTTAATATATACACTCACCGGCCACTTTATTAGGTACACCTGTCCAACTGCTTGTTAACGCAAATTTCTAATCAGCCAATCACATGGCAGCAACTCAATGCATTTAGGCATGTAGACATGATCAAGACGATCTGCTGCAGTTCAAACCGAGCATCAGAATGGGGAAGAAAGGTGATTTAAGTGACTTTGAACGTGGCATGGTTGTTGGTGCCAGACGGGCTGGTCTGAGTGTTTCAGAAACTGCTGGTCTACTGGGATTTTCACGCACAACCATTTCTAGGGTTTACAGAGAATGGTCTGAAAAAGAGAAATTATCCAGTGAGTGGCAGTTCTGTGGGCGCAAATGCCTTGTTGATGCCAGAGGTCAGAGGAGAACGGCCAGACTTGTTCCAGCTGATAGAAAGGATGTCGAACATTGAGGTGGATGGACTACAGCAGCAGAAGACCACACCGGGTGTCTCTCCTGTCAGCTAAGAACAGGAAACTGAGGCTACAGTTCACACAGGCTCACCAAAATTGGACAATAGAAGATTGGAAAACTGTTGCCTGGTCTAATGTGTCTAGATTTCTGCTGCGACATTCGGATGGTAGGGTCAAAATTTGGCATCAACAACATGAAAGCATAGATCCATCCTGCCTTGTATCAGCGGTTCAGGCTGGTGGTGGTGGTGTAATGGTGTGGGGGATATTTGCTTGGCACACTTTGGGCCCATTAGTACCAATTGAGCATCGTGTCAACACCACAGCCTACCTGAGTATTGTTGCTGACCATGTCCATCCCTTTATGACCACAGTGTACCCATCTTCTGATGGCTTCTTCCAGCAGGATAACGCACCATGTCATAAAGAGCGAATCATCTCAGACTGGTTTCTTGAACATGACAATGAGTTCACTGTACTCAAAAGGCCTCCACAGTCACCAGATCTCAATCCAATAGAGCACCTTTGGGA
>CAIGQV010019101.1:2570360-2590203 GCA_903798115.1 Danio jaintianensis
AACCTTATTGTAAAGTGTGACCAAAAACAAATATATGTACAGCTGTCATTCATGCTTCAAGTGAAAAAAGCTATTAATAGATGCCTAATCCATCACAAATGCAAGACTAGATTGACGTTTTGAAAAATATATATTTATTATGGAGAAAATTACATACTGCGTGCATAACCGGAAAGATGCATTTGTTGGCTTGTGGTCTAAACAGATTGAGTACATCACTCCCATTCAACCTAATGTCTTATAGAACTTTTAAGATTTATTTTTACTGTAAATATTGCTTCGAGGCAGCACGGTGGCTCAGTGGTTACCACTGTCGCCTCACAGCAAGAAGGTTGCTGGTTCGAGTCCCAGCTGGACAAGTTGGCATTTCTGTGTAGAGTTTGCATGTTCTCCCCGTGTTGGTGTGGGTTTCCTCGGGGTGCTCCGGTTTCCCCCACAGTCCAAACACATGCGCTATAGGGGAATTGATTAACTAAATTGGCCGTAGTGTATGAGTGTGTGTGTGAATGAGTGTGTATGGGTGTTTCTCAGTACTGGGTTGTGAATGGCAGGGCATCCGCTGTGTAAAACATATGCTGAATAGTTGGCGGTTCATTCCACTGTGGACACATGAAGCCATTTGTGTTTCCTTCTTTTATCCCTGATTAGGGAATTTAAAGTGGAAAAGCTGGAAAAGTGACAAATGTCTACTGATGTTGTAATAAAAACTTAAATAAATAAATGAAAAAAGCATATTTAAGTGTGTTTCCAAACTTGAAATGGTCCTGAGAGCAGTGTAAAAGAGCTTTACCGCACTGTTCGTCACTGTTGTCTCCACAGTCATTGTCTCCATCGCAGTACCACAGGCTGCGGATACAGTAGCCATTCTGACAGTGAAACTCGTCTTCCTCACATTCCCGTGGAGCTGATAAAAAACACAAACCACACAAGATATAGAATAAATATACAGGAAATACATTTTTACTCCTACCCCTTCCTTTACGTTTATATATATATATATATATATATTTGTTTATTTTTAGTTATTTATTTTAATTTATATTTTTACATATAAAAATATCCCAAAAAATCCATCAAACATGCAGCACTTTTAAACCGTTTTTGCAATACATGACACTAATTCACAGATGACATACAGATGATCACTTTACGCAATATAAGGATAGAATAATATAATATATAGAATAATGAGGATATGATTTAATAGATAGTACAGATATAACACAAGGACAGATAGAAGCAGAAAAAGATACGGTGAATGTAGGAGACGAGTGCTGGAAAACACACTTACTTAAAAAGCATGCGAATGAAATATTTATGGCAGCTTATGGCAGACAGACCCCCCATCAGGAGCAGAGCCCCCCGGAGAACAGCGCTGGAAATATGGGTCAGACGCAAAGAAAACTGCTTCTGTTTGTCTCTCAGACGCACAATACTGATCCTTCAGCACAACACAATCTGCTCAGACTGATAGCAAACGAATCTATCGTATGATTTTAATGAATAAAGAGCATTTATATAAAGGGTTATGTTAATAAGCTAACAACAGCTAAAACTTTAGATGTGCTAGAAATGCTAACATGTTAATTCATGCAACCATAGTGTTAAAACATACTCCTAGTAACATTAAACGTGTTAGAAACATGCTAGCATGAATACATGGATGAGTACTGCTGCCAAAAATGTTAATAATCTGCTAAATTTTCAATTTAAAGGCTTAGCTTGGTTAATGAGGTTAACTAGAGTTTGATTAATTAAGCAAGTGATTGGACAAAAGAGGTTTGTTCTGTAGGCAATATACCAGAAGACTTTATTAGGTACACCTGTCCAACTACTCGTTAACGCAAATTTCTAATCAGCCAATCACATGGCAGCAACTCAATGCATTTAGGCATGTAGACATGGTCAAGACGATCTGCTGCAGTTCAAAGCGAGCATCAGAATGGGGAAGAAAGGTGATTTAAGTGACTTTGAACGTGGCATGGTTGTTGCTGCCAGACGGGCTGGTCTGAGTATTTCAGAAACTGCTGATCTACTGGAATTTCACGCACAACCATCTCTAGGGTTTACAGAGAATGGTCAAAAAAAGAGGAAATATCCAGTGAGCGGCAGTTCTGTGGGCGCAAATGCCTTGTTGATGCCAGAGGTCAGAGGAGAATGGCCAGACTGGTTCCAGCTGATAGAAAGGCAACAGTAACTCAAATAACCACTCGTTACAACCGAGGTCTGCAGAAGAGCATCTCTGAACCCACAACACCTCCAACCTTGAGGCGGATGGGCTACAGCAGCAGAAGACCACACCGGGTGCCACTCCTGTCAGCTAAGAATTGAGGCTACAATTCACACAGGCTCACCAAAATTGGACAATAGAAGATTGGAGAAACGTTTGCCTGGTCTGATGAGTCTCAATTTCTACTGCCACATTCGGATGGTAGGGTCAGAATTTGGCATCAACAACATGAAAGCATGGATCCATCCTGCCTTGTATCAATGGTTCAGGCTGCTGGTTGTGGTGTAATGGTGTGGGGGATATTTTCTTGGCACACTTTGGGTCCAACAATGCCACAGCCTACCTGAGTATTGTTGCTGACCATGTCCATCCCTTTATGACCACAGTGTACCTATATTCTGATGGCTACTTCCAGCAGAAGTACGTGCCATGTCAAGCGCGAATCATCTCAGACTGGTTTCTTGAACATGACAATGAGTTCACTGTACTCAAATGGCCTCCACAGTCACCAGATCTCAATCCAATAGAGCATTGGGATGTGGTGGAAAGGGAGATTCGCATTTTGGATGTGTAGCCAACAAATCAGCAGCAACTGGGTGATGCTATCAAGTCAATATGGACCAAAATCTCTGAGGAATATTTCCAGTAGCTAGTCTACGCCAAGAAGGATTAAGGCTTCTCTGAAGGCAAAAGGGGTCCAACCCGGTACTAGTAAGGTGTGCCTAATAAAGTGGCCGGTGAGTGTATACATATTTCAGCCACACTAAAATAATAAGAAAAATAATAAGTAAACACTGTGAAAAATGTATTTGCTCTGTTAAAGATCACTTTTAAAAAGAATACACTTTCACAGGAGGGCTAATAATTTTGTTTTGAACTCTAGGTTGTAGCATCTTTGTTAAGCTACATTAATATTTGGCTCTTTTTGTACCAATTTCACTATAAACATACAGTACAGACGGGTTGTTTTGTACAAGCACCAAATCTGACCTGCATTTTAGCCAATAGTGACCGTCTTTGAACTTCATAAGGGAGCAAAAAGGTATCATTAAATAATTATAGCATAATTATTTAATGATAGAACCGCCGCTTTTATGCACCCCTGAATGCACACAGGAGATTTACCAGAGAGGTCAAGACTTTCATTAAATAATATATGATTATTCAGTTTGTTTCTTACCAAATCCTACACCAAGGGCTTTTAGAGCACTATTTAAGAGCAGGACATTTTAGAATTATTATTGTTTTGTGTCCGACAGAAAACAGTAACTCAAAGGTGCATAGAAACAAATACTGGCTCAGACATATTTGTTTTCTGTGAACTATTAAAAGTTTTCTAGTTCTTGTTTGCTGGGAGGATATAACATGTTACATATAATAACTTTTTTAAATTGAGATTTAAACATCATATGAAAGATGAATAAATGAGTTTACATTTGTATAGTTTGTTAAGATAGGACAATATTTGGCTGTGACAACTATTTGAAAGTGGAATCTGAGTAATTTAAAATAAATAAATAAATAAATAAATATAGAGGAAGAAAAAATAAATTAATTAATAAAAAAAAAAAAAAAATTTTGTTTGATTTTAAAGGTGCAGTAAGTGATTGTCTTCAGAAATTTTTTTTGTTGTGCTGGTTGAAAGTCTCTTCACATTCCGATAGTAATGATTAAAGTAAATGATCTAAATGTGCTTATATGTATTTTTACATTCTGGTAAGGCATAAGACTAAAAAAATGTTTGTCCAATTAAAAATAATCGGACCGACAAAAAACTTAATTACGACAGGTAACTCAAATTGTCAACAAATTTTAATTTTAATTTCTGTCCAGCCTGTCACGCAGCAGACAGATACATCACTCGCGCGTTCATGTGAAGCACGGCCACCTACAGTCGTGGTCAAAAGTTTTGAGAATGACATAAATATTGGAAATTGGAAAAGTTGCTGTTTAAGTTTTTATAATAGCAATTTGCATATACTCCAGAATGTTCTGAAGAGTGATCAGATGAATTGCATAGTCCTTCTTTGCCATGAAAATGAACTTAATCCTGAAAAAAACTTTCCACTGCATTTCATTGCTGTCATTAAAGGACCTGCTGAGATCATTTCAGTAATCGTCTTGTTAACTCAGGTGAGAATGTTGACGAGCACAAGGCTGGAGATCATTATGTCAGGCTGATTGGGTTAGAATGGCAGACTTGACATGTTAAAAGGAGGGTGATGCTTGAAATCATTGTTCTTCCATTGTTCGTCCATTGTTAGCCTGCAAAGAAACGCGTGCAGCCATCATTGCGTTGCATAAAAATGGCTTCACAGGCAAGGATATTGTGGCTACTAAGATTGCACCTAAATCAACATTTTATAGGATCGTCAAGAACTTCAAGGAAAGAGGTTCAATTCTTGTTAAGAAGGCTTCAGGGCGTCCAAGAAAGTCCAGCAAGCGCCAGGATCATCTCCTAAAGAGGATTCAGCTGCGGGATCGGAGTGCCACCAGTGCAGAGCTTGCTCAGGAATGGCAGCAGGCAGGTGTGAGCGCATCTGCACGCACAGTGAGGCAAAGACTTTTGGAAGATGGCCTGGTGTCAAGAAGGGCAGCAAAGAAGCCACTTCTCTCCAAAAAAAACATCAGGGACAGATTGATCTTCTGCAAAAAGTATGGCGAATGGACTGCTGAGGACTGGGGCAAAGTCATATTCTCTGATGAAGCCCCTTTCCGATTGTTTGGGACATCCGGAAAAAGGCTTGTCCGGAGAAGAAAAGGTGAGCGCTACCATCAGTCCTGTGTCATGCCAACAGTAAAGCATCCTGAGACAACTCATGTGTGGGGTTGCTTCTCATCCAAGGGAGTGGGCTCACTCACAATTTTGCCCAAAAACACAGCCATGAATAAAGAATGGCACCAAAACACCCTCCAACAGCAACTTCTTCCAACAATCCAACAACAGTTTGGTGAAGAACAATGCATTTTCCAGCACGATGGAGCACCGTGCCATAAGGCAAAAGGGATATCTAAGTGGCTCGGGGACCAAAACGTTGAAATTTTGGGCCCATGGCCTGGAAACTCCACAGATCTTAATCCCATTGAGAACTTGTGGTCAATCCTCAAGAGGCGGGTGGACAAACAAAAACCCACTAATTCTGACAAACTCCAAGAAGTGATTATGAAAGACTGAGCATGCCCAGTCGAATTGCAGAGGTCCTGAAAAAGAAGGGCCAACACTGCAAATACTGACTCTTTGCATAAATGTCATGTAATTGTGGATAAAAGCCTTTGAAACGTATGAAGTGCTTGTAATTATATTTCAGTACATCACAGAAACAACTGAAACAAAGATCTAAAAGCAGTTTAGCAGCAAACTTTGTGAAAACTAATATTTGTGTCATTCTCAAAACTTTTGGCCACGACTGTACAGCTGACAGAGAGAGATGTCAGGCAAACTCTGCATCAACCTGAGAGAAAGACTTCTTTCTGAAAGACCAACGTTGTATCCATGAAAAGAAAGATTGTTTTTGAAAGGGCTTCTGCCAATCAGAACTTTTCTAAACCCTGAATCAATATCAGAATTAGTTTCCACACTGGAGGAGATGACGTTATGCAGTTCAAAACAACGATCAGAAAGATGACATGAAGTATTACATTTAGACACGTACGTTTTAAAACTATTTTAGTCACGCAAATGTATGTAGATTGTGTTCTTGTTTATGAATGGGTTATATGCACGGAAGTGTTGTTCAGCCACTGAAAACGTCCGGCGAAAGATTGGCTATTTTTTAAGTTCATGGAGTACCTTTTATAGCATCAATAATATATTCGGTTAAATAGACATAAGCATTTGTTTAGTTGTTCATGTGTAAAAGGAGATGAAAACAAGCGATGTATGAGGATCAGCGAGCACAATTGTAAATGAAAAGTCACTCGTTGTTTTGGGTATTGACAGGGTATTTCTGTTTTTAGCACTTCTTTTTTCTGAACTGATTTTTATTTAGTTGAACAACGTAAGTTAAGTAAAGTAAATAGTAAATAGTGCTCTTCCGTCTAACCAGCTTACTGAGGTGAAGCTTGATTTATATTCGCACATTCATTCATTTTTGAACAGTGACAGCCTGCGCTCACACTCTAACGTTACTTTGAATATTGGGTCTGAAACAGCGTGCAGTATGACTTCAAAACAACATTAGCACTGTTTCATTGACTGTGAACAATGTTTTATTTCGATAGTCATTTGCTGCTAGTATGATTTCACTATTTAAAATTTGCAAGCAATACTTTTCTAAAAGTCTGAATGTGCAAATATAAAACCAACTTTACCCCAATGCCAGTTTTGGGGAAATATAATTCCTGCACCTGCTGGCCTGTCAACAACTACGCTTGACAAAGTGTGTGACTCCATAGAGTTTTCTAACTGGTGAATGACATGATCTAGTGTTATATCTATTCGGTGCGTGTTCGCGTTGACTTAAGGAGGCGTGGCTTTGAACGACAGGGGAGGGATGTAAAATTTCTAAGCTATTATGCTGGCAGATCACCTACTGCACCTTTAATTCATGGATAGAAGGTATCATGTAAAATTGACAAACCTGATGCTTGTAAAATAGCACTTTCCCAAAAGCACACAAACTAAAAAGAGAATGCTATTATCAGCAATGGCTATCAACCAAATGGAGTTTATAAATACTGGATATCGGCTCCAATATCAGGAATCCCTACTTAGATTAATACTACTTTTAATTTATCCCTACATTTAAATAAATAAAAAAATTATTCAAATATTAAACATAGAGCTGCATTTCAGCACGGAATCAATGCATGATTTCTGGAAAAAAGAAAACAACAGAAAGAATTGTACTCACGACAGTCTTGTTCATCGGAGTCATCCTCGCAGTCGTTGTCTCCGTCACACAACCACGAGCGGCGAATGCATTTGCCGTTTTCACAGTGAAAGTCCAGCGGTGAACATGTGGGCAATACTGGAGGAAGGAGATGAAAATAAAAAAACAATTAAAAAAAGACAAGTAAATACTGCATCTTTGGGCTTTTTGAGTGATGCATTAAACTGAACATACAGAATATACAACATAAATGAGTACACCCCATTTTGAAAATGAATATGTTTATCTATTTCTCTATGAATATAGGTCATGTATTTTGGTGCATTTGAACAAAACAGATTTATTGAAGGATACATTTATTAAAATAATATTTTAGTCACCGAACATGTTTAGAAATAGAAAGATTACAAAATTTCAATTTCATATTTTGTTTCTCTTGAACTTTGCTCTTTAAAAAAAGAAAAAAAAATGTATGACAGAACTGAGTGTAGGTATAGTGTGTCCACAGTCATATTGGGGTGATATAAAGACAATAAGTCTCTTTTTTTACATTTCCTCCACAAATAATCATTGGGAAAGTTCTTACTGTAATATTTCTCACAAACGTTACGTGAGATCTGCTTCCTTCATGTCTGTCTGTTATCTGAGGCAGCCAGGGGCGGAGATTGAGGAACACTGACAGGCACGTGGGAACGGTGGGCGGGGAGGACTAGCATTAAAGGCACAGTCCACAAAAACAGCTACAAGATGCTCGGAGCTAAAAAAAACAAACTTCTGAAAGGTCTAATAAATAATCTGATGGGTGTTTTAACCTGAAACTTTACAGACACATTCTGGAGACACAAAAGACTTATATTAAATCTGGAAAAAGGGGTAAACTAGGTGCCCTTTAATATATAAATTTGGGTGTAGTAATTTTGGAGCGTTATCATAAGTTACTTTGTTAGATTAGCTCCAGATTTGGCTTCAGTGCTGACTAATCTAATGTATATGCACAGATATTATATTGTAAAGCTTCCTATAGAAAATATTAACCTAAATGAGAGATTTAAACTCGTATGTGTGCTCATATATGCTGAGCACTGTCTATTAAATCTACTGTACATTATTTCTGTTAAGTGACAAGACTTTTGTCTAAGCAAAGTCAGACCTTACTTTCCTAATTAAATCATTTAAAATCAAGGCATGATCATATATTATTTTGGTAAAATAAGCGTAATCTAGAGGCCTTTGCCTTTCATATAAGCCACTTCTGATACCAAATGATCAACTAGAAGTCAAGTTATTATTTGGTGTTCCTAAAACTTGGATAGACTTTTGTCAGGTAGTGTACTTATTGTGTAAATACATGTTTTTACATTGTACTTATGATTGATAAAACATCTGCATGTAATTAAATCTGTAATCAATTTCAGTAATTACATTTTTAATCACAGTTAACCATCTCTTACGCCTTAACCCAACTTTAACCCTTCCCATACCACCAAACCTGTCCCTAACACTACCTATATCCCACCCACAAGTGTTCTGCAATACATTATGAACACCGTAAGTACATTGTATTTATATTTTAATGCAAATACATTAGTAATTAAGGCCACCTAATATAATATAAAGTGAGACCTGTGCATTTAATTGTGTGTGGTTTACGGTATGTGTGCACAAACTGTATATGAATATAAAACAGCCTGCACATTATATCTATGCATATATAGCTGCGTGCATGTTGATGTAGTGCACATGTGTGTGTTCTGCGTGTAGTAAAAATTTCCAGAGCTCCTCATTAAAAAAAAAATCCCTGGAGGAAGAAACTCCTCCTGAGTCTTTCTGCGCTTTCAGGCTCTGACAGTGTTTTTCTGACCGCAGCATTGAGAAGAGGGCATTGTTAGGCTGACGAGGCTCCTTAATGGTGTTCCTGGTGCTTTTTCCGCGCTTCCTGGAGTAAGTGTGTTCAATCGGGTCCTGTAGAGTGTGACGCGCTCCGCTGAGCACATCGGCTCTCTGCAGGTCACACAGGCCTGTCAGGTGCAGGAATTTGGGAATTAGCGCTCGAAAAGATGCTTTCTATTGTGCTGCTGCTGCAGAATGAAGCCAGATCCATTCTGAGTTTACAGAAACATCTCCGGGAAATTCCTGTGCTTTTGTAGCACACTATGAATGCAAGTGAACAATTAACAGCACTTAATTGTACTAAATGTGAACTTGCGGTGATGTTCTTCAAATTTATTTTTATCATTCAATTCGATTTATCTTTATTTCTCTAGCGCTTTTACAATGTAGATCATGTCAAAGCAGCTTAACATAGAAGTTCTAGTAAATTGAAACTGTGTCAGTCCAGTTTTCAGAGTTGAAGTTCAGTTTAGTTCAGTTCAGTGTGGTTTAATTTTCACTGCTGAAAGTCCAAACACTGAAGAGCAAATCCACCGAAGCGCAGCTCCACCAGTCCCAAACCAAGCAAGCCAGAGGCGACAGCGGCGAGGAACAAACTTCACCAATCAACGAAAGTGAAGAAAAAAAAAAAATAAAAAAAAAAAATAAATAAAAATCGAGAGAAACCAGGCTCAGTTGGGCACCACCATTTCTCTTCTGGCCAAACTTCTTGGGCAGAGCTGAAGCCTAGGCGCCGGTGGCTGAAGAACGCTGGACGTCCATCGTGGAGAAGCTGCCGGTGTGTGTAGGTCACCGGCGAGTGTTCATGCTGGCCCACTATTAACTGGCAAATATTCCGGCATATGTTTTACGCAGCAGATGCCCTTCCAGCTGCAACCCAGTACTGGGAAACACCCAAAAACTCTCACATTCACACTCATACACTACGGCCAATTTAGTTTATTCAATTCACCTATAGCGCATGTGTTTGGACTGTGGGGGAAACCGGAGCACCCGGAGGAAACCCACGCCAACACGGGGAGAACATGCAAACTCCACACAGAAATGCCAACTGACCCAGCCAGGACTCGAACCAGCGACCTTCTTGCTGTTAGGCGACAGTGCTAACCACTAAGCCACCCTGCCACCCTAAAGGACTATTGATATCATTTATAATGCATATCAGTTAAAACATATCGGTGTAATTTTGTTATTGGACATATAACAATATTAAAAGTAGCATTTAATGGTTGATATCGATATGCCTGCCAATATTTTTGTGCATCCCTACTTGCAGAAATGTAAAAGTTTAAAAAA
This sequence comes from Danio jaintianensis, assembly GCA_903798115.1. NCBI lineage: Eukaryota > Metazoa > Chordata > Actinopteri > Cypriniformes > Danionidae > Danio > Danio jaintianensis. The sequence goes on from CAIGQV010019101.1 coordinate 2,580,609, forward strand.
AATATCTTCTTGTGTGTTGTTCAAGAGAAGAAATAATGGAATAATCCATTTTCGGTCCAAAAACTAGAGCTGCTCCCACTTTTAATAGATGCCTGAAGACTCAATTTTTATCTCTGGGCATGTCCTGATACTGTTGTGTTTATGTTTTTTTAATGTTCAGTAGTGTACAGCACTTTGGTCCACGCTCTGGTGTTTTAAATGCACTATAAGAATGAATAAATGAAATGAAAAAAAAAAAGGTTTGGTACAAGTGGAAGTAATTTAAAACATCTTCTGATGAACTATCAACCTTTAAAGGCTGCATAAATGCACACATGCTGGACAAAGCCAAGCTACAATTGCATTATGGGACCAGTGCAACTTCAGTCAAGCTAAAGCATGTACATGACATTTTATGAAGACAAATGATGACTTCAGTCTGACTGGAATTGACTTTTAAAGTGCATGTAAATGCTTGCCGTGAGGCACAATCCATTTCAATTGACTGTAGATAGATTCTCACTTCATCCAGAGGCTCTTTTGTTCTCTAAACCATCACAATATTGTTTTATGAGCAGAGAATCCACTACAAACTTGATGTGTATATGCGCATGTGTGATTTCCGCAAACCATTTCACTCATATGACCACTGTAAAAGTAATGTCAAATGTGTAGATGAACTTTATTAATTAACTATTCATTTCTAGAGCTATGAACTTTCTTTTATAAAAATAAAAGCTATTCCCTGACAAAAAAAGTGCATAAATACAGCAACAAAGCCACTAATGATTAACTTATATCAAAATAAATTAATAATAAAAAGTGTCAGGCAGTGGTTCAACTACTAATCATTTATCGGCATCATTTATCAGCTTGAACATCTTAGTGTAATTTGACCACTGTACAATAATGTTAAGTGTGTTTAGTGCAGTAGCAAATGAAAAAACCTAAGGATGGACCGAAATTTAAATTCTGGGTCGAAATTAAAATCAAACATTCTGGATGCACTTGGCTGAAAAATAAAACTTAAAATGCTTTGCAATGATTATTTATCATATTATTAAATAATAAAAATAATCATTTTTAAATATAAACACGTTCATTTTAACTCAGTAACTTACATAATAACAATCCTACCAATGTCAAACTGGCTTTGAACAAAATAAATAAATAAACACCATTTTTGTGCATGATATGATTGTTATATTGTGTTATGGGACTCACTGCAGCCGTCTTCATCGCTGTGATCTCCGCAGTCGTTGTCTCCGTCACACTGCCACTGCGCCGGGATACACGTGCACTCGCCAAACGCACTGACCGCACACGTGAAGTGATTCTTTCCACACGAGCATTCGGCGGCGCTCAAAACACCTGCAAAACAAACACATGAAGTCAGACACTGCTGGGAGTCTCAATGGCTCCTTTTTACACCTTCTGAGCTTCATGTAGTGCGCAATATTAAACACCAAAACAAGCATATAGAGCAGGGGTGCCCAAACTCTGTCCTGGAGGGCCGGTGTCCTGGAGAGTTTAACTCCAACCCTAATCAAACACACATGAACAAGCTAATCAAGCTCTTACTAGATATACTTGAAACTTCAGGGCAGGTGTGTTGAAGCAAGTTGGAGCTAAACTCCGCAGGACACTGATCCTCCATTATAACCACAGGATATTTCGAGCCGAAATTACACATAAATATTCTGGGGACATCTGGCGCTCGTGTTAAATCACGCAAATATGACCCCTTTAAATGCATGGCCCTCGTAATGTCACAGACACAAGAAACGTATTAAACTCAAAGCAATTTGTTCCGACCAAAATGACTGCAGCATTAGTGCAATTCACCACAAAAACACTGTTCGAAAACTTCAACCCTTGCAATTTTTTTTTTCTGAGCTCAATAATTGGAGGAAACGGAAAAGTCTTTTAATAACTGCTCCAGGCCTCCTCCCTGCTCTCCAGTGCGTGGCGGTTCATCGTGTGTGTGTGTGATTCAGGAAAATGACCTGTGGTTGGTATAATGTCAGATAATGTGTGTGCTTTTTTCTCATATAGTATTTTGATCAGGTGACATGGTGGCTCAGTGGTTAGAACCGTCGTCTCACAGCAAGAAGGTCACTGGTTCGAGTCCCGGCTGGGTCAGTTCGCATTTTGGTGTGGAGTTTGCATGTTCTCCCCGTGTTGGCGTGGGTTTCCTCCGGGTGCTCCGCTTTCCCCCACAGTCCAAACACATGCGCTATAGGGGAATTGATGAACTAAATTGGCCGTAGTGTATGAGTGTGTGCGTGCGTGCGTGCGTGCGTGCGCGCGTGCGTGTGTGTGTGTGTGTGAATGGGTGATTCCCAGTACTGGGTTGCAGCTGGAAGGGCATCCGCTGTGTAAAACATATGCTGGATAAGTTGGCGGTTCATTCCGCTGTGGCGACCCCTGATGAATAAAGGGACTAAGCCCAAGGAAAATGAATGAATGAGTATTTTGATCAGGATCTGCTTGCTTTTTAAGAGCAACCGTATGAAAGTGAAGACTGGAGTAAAGTTGACTCAACCACATGGTTCTGCGCTCATTTTTGGCGAGCTGGAATAATTACAGCCTTTCTCTTGTGGGAGATGGAGTTATATATGCCATGTTTAGTCACTAAATGGAGCAAGACATTCATCATGTATGCTTTAAAGGCTTGCCATTTCTGTTTTCAAGTCCAAAACTCTGCTAGCCTTAAAATCTTTGAATCGCTGTCAGAGATACTAAGCAAAATACACATACATACATTTTATTGTATACATGTATACATTATTTAGTTAAGATATATATTTTCACACATGCAGAAATGTCATTCTCTGTCAATTTCAATCATTTTCCTTCGGCTTAGTCCCTTTATTTATCAGGGGTTGCCACAGCGGAATGAACCACCAACTTATCCAGCATATGTTTTACACAGCGGATGCCCTTCCAGCCGCAACCCAGTAATGGGAAACATCCATACACACTCATTCACACACATACACTCCTACACTACGGCCAATTTAGTTCATCCACTTCACCTATAGCGCATGTGTTTGGACTGTGGGGGAAACCGGAGCACCCGTAGGAAACCCACGCCAACACGGGGAGAACATTTAAACTCCACACAGAAATGCCATAATTTTAACACTTTGACCCATTGAAATTCTCATTTGAAAACCCCTGGAGTGCTACTGGGGGTTATTTACAAGACCTCTGAACTTTTGTGACTTAAAAAAACAATTATTTTGCAATCAATGCAAACGAAGTTACCATACACGGTTATTTGACAAATAAAGGGTTAATCAATTAAATTGTAAACAATAAGTAAATCAATAAAGTATCATTTTATTTTAAACCATGCCTTCGAAGACATTAGAGATTCCCTGAATGTCTTTTCAGAGTATAATTTCAAAGTAACTACACGTTATCCAAAATCAAACAAAAAGTGCTTCAGGGGTAGTTAATGTGTCGGTGCTCTTTGGGTCAGGGATTTATAAAGATAAACAACAAAATAATAAGCCCAAGACACTCAAAGTAAGTGGGAAAAAAGCCTTTTTATTGACATGGCTGTTCTATAAAAACAGCACCTATGCGTTGTTTAACTTCACATTATATTAGTGTTCACATCACTTTCAAATAATCAATGCATGCACAGGGATAGTTCACTCAAAAATGAGTGTTTACTCACACTCAAGTGTTTCTAAACATTTATGAATTTCAATCTTCTGTTGAACAACCTCAAAACACGATGCCTCACAGGTGAATGGGTTTGATAAGCCACATGTAGAAAACACACTCGTTCATCTCTCTGACACTTTAGTCAACACTTGCACCAGTTTTTGCACATTTGCAACAGACACTTTCTTACAATCACTCCATATCTCCAAAAAAACAAACATTGTGCATTTATGAAGTGTGCTTCACACAGGTGAGTGGGTTTGACAAACCACCTGTAGAAACACTCTTTCATCACTCTGACACATTAACCGACACTTGGACCAGTTTTGCACCAGAGACTATCTTACAATTACACCCTATCTTTAAAAAAAACATTGTGCATTTATGAAGTGTGCTTCACACAGGTGAGTGGGTTTGACAAACCACCTGTAGAAACACTCTTCTCTCCACAAAAAAACACCTTCTCCTTACTCTAGCACTTAATTCTCTGAGCACTAACAGTTCATTTGTATAATTAGCTGTTCTTGTGTGTACTGCCTCGTTGTTAAATTGCTAAATGCCTCCTCAATTGTAAGTCACTTTGTACAAAACGCCTGGTAAATGACTAATTGTAAATGAACAACAAAACAAGATAATCTGAAGAATACAGCCATTGAAACAAAAAATACTATTAAAGTCAATGGCTTTCGTTTTCAGCATATCTTCCTGTGTGTTCAACAGAACAAACAAGTGTAAGGATGAGTAAATGATGGCAGAATTTTCATTTTTGGGTGAACTCCCCCTTAAAATGCATAACTCTTAGGTGAACTTCTTCCAGAATGAACTAGACTACACGGTAAAAATATCAGTTAATGAACAGTTTCTGTATTTTATGTGTATTGGGTTTATTTCTGGTTGTTAAATGCTTTCTAATTGTTAATTGATCTCTGCTCTATCTACTTTTGATTTGTCTGCAGTGTAACAAAGTGACTTTTGTTGACATAATAAGAAAAACAGAAATAATATCTAGAGAAATAAGTCTGTAAAAATAACAGAAGATGTGCTGGCAGTTTATTACAAGGTTTCTGTAACGTAATATTCAACACCAACACAGACAATATAGCACTGCAAACTATTAAAAATGTCAATAAAAATTCTAACTTTTCAAGGTTAAAAGTTGTTGGAAGAAAGATCAAGACCTCATAATTTAACTCTGACATGAATGAGGAAAAATAAAAACATGAATCACAAAATAAGGAAAACTGCTAATTTACGTGTGTGTTATGAGTGTTTATGCTGAAAGCGAATTCAGAAGCAACAGGTTGAGTGAGATGTCTGACTGAATTCTTCAAGCACTTCCAGACGATATCATCCGAGCGCTTCATTGTGCATGAATGCAGAAAACAGCAGATCAGCTCACAGATTAGCAAGATGTAACTAGTTTTGATGGAGATTGTTCTACATTGTTAGGTCTATGTTATGTTTAGCATCCAGTAGCACTACGGTCCGGGACTAGAGAAAGTGGCGTAGAAATGAGGATATTCGTGTGTAGAGTCAGAAGACGGATATATAGAGGAGAGCACAGATACACTACACTGTAAAAAAGAAATGAGCAGTTTTCCATATTCATACATGTTTTTATTTTATTTGATATTTTTCCCTGTTTATTTCTGCTTTTGAATTGCATTATGGGACCTTGATCTTTCTTCCAAGGGTTACTAACTCTTAACCCTAACTTTTAACCCTGAAAAGTTTAAAAATGTGACTTTTATGAACATTTGTAATAGTTTGAAGTGCTATTTTCTGTGTTGGTGTTGTATATTACGCCTTGTAAAACCGTGTAATAAACTGCCAGCACATTTTCTTATTTCTCTATATATTATTTCTGATACATTATATTATTTTAAAGTACTAAAATTACTAAAAGTCACTTTGTTAAAGGTGCTGTATGTAAGTTTTTGCCTCTTCTAAAGCAAAATGTACCATAATATGTTTGCAGATATTTCAGAAACATGCTGAGTGAACATTCTTGTTTATCTGAAAAACAATGCTGAATTCAGATATTCTGCTTTGGAAATGTGCGTTACGTGCCGGAACGTCTGTATTTGTTTTGGTTCATTTAACCCACCCACTGCCAGTTTAGCCAATTATATTTCAGCAGCCCTGGTTGCCTTGGTGGAAAATAGCGTATTTTATTCATTCATTCATAAAGGCTCTCAAAGCATGCATCCGCGACCGAAATGCGACCTCCATTGAACAGTAGCAGACTCCGGAATGAGACGCAGATTCAGAGTTCCACATGAGTTTATTAATTAGCAAATAATATAAATATTACGAACGTAAACATTAGGTGAGCAGGTTACATTGTAATGCCGTGTCCTAACAACACGCTACGTGATGGGATTTGCAGTGATAAGCAATTTGGCTGTTTGCACCAGACGAAACATGACAGAAATTTAAATTCAGCCATTCAAAAGCACAGAATATGCACTCACTCACCAAATGGTAAGGTTTATAATCTAATTAATACATATTAAACCTCTTTAACATTATTAAATGTAGATGCTGAATCACTGATATGTGTTGGTTTGCATTATTTCACAGTTCTGAAGTTAAATTTCAAACGTTTTATTTTATTTTACCAGATCTGAGGTGAACTATCTGCTGCTGCTTTCAGTAGTATGGCAATAAATGTCATGTAAAATGGCATTCAAACTCACATTATTAGCATTTAACACTGAATAAAGCACATGAGGTGTACCTGAGGTGATCATAGTTTATCCTGTTGTTCAGCTTCAAGAAATAGAAGCCGTTTCTAAAATAAAGATTTTAGGTGTTGGTTATAACAAAAACTCCTTTTAATATGAAAAATATTCCCTCTATCGCGTGCCGTTGCTTTTATATAGAACACGGTTTAAATCAGCCTTTAGGCTCAATAGTCAGACTCGCTCCAGTTGGTCAATCTGGCAACCTGCGCTTGCGTTTGTTTTGCTCCAGGAATGTAATACCTAGTTCAACCACTGGGTGTCAAACTTACATACTGCACCGTTAAACTTTGTATGACGACAATAAATTTTGTTCCTTTTCACATTAATGATATTTATATGGTCATATTATGGATATAGGGACATATTATAGACAAATTACCTGTATTCATTTTTAACGTACGAGTGCACCGAAAAGTTTTAAAATAATATCAAAAGACGGATGCTTTTTAATTTGCATGTTGTTGTTGTTGTTTTTAAACATTATCTCTTATTTTTATCTTTTGTAATTAAGGATAAAATATGGTCATTATAATAGTGTAACTAAATATATTTGATTTTTGAAAATCCCCCAACAACAAGTTACATATTACAGATTTGCAAAAATGTAGAAAGCGCCCTCTAGTGGATATGTCAACTGAAATAAGTACCAAAATATACCCAGAGCAATATATTATTTGACAAAAATGTAGGTAGAGGCAAGTTTTTCCAAAGAGTCTGAGCTGGAAATAAGTATATATAGTATTTGGGACTCTTATAAAGCTACACATTACCATATCATTGTATATGACTAATCTCAAACACCTCATTGGCATTTATTTGCTGGTTTTGATTCGCACAGACAATTTCACAAAGCTAAACTGAAATTACACAAAATAATAATAATTAAATTTGTGTGGCATCTTTGTCTAGGTGGGGACCAGGGGCGTTGCTAGACATAAACCTCTACTTAGGCACAGCTCCTCCTCCTCCTCCTCAAAAAAAAGAAAATTATATATATCTATAAATTTATATATTATATTTAATAAAACAAAAAATATATATTTAATTATAAAAAATAACAGTAGGCTGCACGGTGGAGCAGTGGGTAGCACGTTCGCCTCATAGCAAGAAGGGCGCTGGTTCGAGCCTCGGCTGGGTCAGTTGGCGTTTCTGTGTGGAGTTTGCATGTCCTCCCCGTGTTTGCGTGGGTTTCCTCCGGGTGCTCCGGTTTCCCCCACAGTTCAAACACATGCGCTATAGGTAAATTGGGTAGGCTAAATTGTCCGTAGTGTATGAGTGTGAATGAGTGTGTATGGATGTTTCCCAGTGATGGGTTGCAGCTGGAAGGGCATCCGCTGCGTAAAACATATGCTGGATAACTTGGCGGTTCATTCCGCTGTGGCGACCCCAGATTAATAAAGGGACTAAGCCGAAAAGAAAATGAATGAATGAATACATAACAGCATTATTGTTATTATACAATTATTATTCTAAATAAGTAACAGAAATAAATACTAAATGTAACTGGAAAACAATCTTAAGACACAACTGGAGTGATGCTAAGATAATTTAAGAAACCTTTTGCATGAATATTAACTTCATTATAATGAAACTCTATAGAAAATTCTATACAATACAAAAAAAAGATGTTTTATAGAATTATCTGTTGTGTGTTGTCTTAGACCCGACTCGTGGCCAAGAATTAGGTTTATTAAGATTTACCTCCCTGACTCATCATCCCTCCTTTTTGCTTCATACAAATAAATGTATCAGGATCCATGCTTAGTCTTAATAAGATCACCATCATATTATTTAAACTTTTTTTTGTCGACTACGTGCCGACACATCCGCATAAAAGACTGTTATGCCGGTTTCATAACGCATGAGCAGCGCGTGAGCAGCACGGCTATTTTTTCAGCGTGCATGTTCACAACCGGGACTTACACCAGGAGCAGACCAGCGTGTCAGCGTCAAGCAGGAGCGGTGCAAGAGGCGCAGGGGTGGGTTTTTACCTGCGCACATGCTCAGTTTACTTTTTGATTAAACTACATTGCTTTCACCAGCGTTGGTTCGGTTGCACAATAACGTCTTTATTCTGGGATTCCCACTCTTAATAAACACACTTGCATATAAAGTAAATCGTATCTCAAAGCATTTACTGGGGCACTGGCGATTTTTACTGGGGCATGTAAATGGGGTCTAGCGACGCCCCTGGTTGTGACTAAAAATGATCATTAATCTAACAATCACCCCAAAGGCTACAATCCAATAGGGAGAGGGAAAAAAATAACTGGAAAAGAAAAACAATTAGTTTATGTAACTTAACAACTATTTTAATCATTACAACCATATTATAACTACAAGTTACCATATTATTGTATATGATTAAGCTCACACACCTCACTGGCATTTGTTTTCTGGTTTTGATTTGCACAGATTCAATTAAATTCAAGTCAAGCTTATTTGTATAGCGCTTTTTACAATAATTACTGTTTCAAAGCAGCTTCACAAAAGATGCACATTATTGCATTACAATCAAATTAAGGTAAAGTTACAATCAAATATAAGTTATTATATATAAACAGTTAACCTGCAGTTTTATAGCATATAGGTGATGTCTACATGTACATTTAATGAAGTGTATTTGTGTATTAAGTGTAGGTGATGTCCACAGGTATGTGTTATGGAGCACAATTACACAAATCTAAAGGTGAAATACACAAAAATATTATTTGTAAAAATCGCCAGCTCCAAATTAGTGTAGCACCTTTGTCTCTGTGATGACTAAAAATGACCCAGTTGCATTTGAAAATACAGTTCAGCCTGAAATAAAGAAACTTATTCTTTGCTTTCTGTGTTGGTGTAGAAATCAAAGTCAGCAGAGTTGTGCAAAGATGCTCCTACATGTGCATTTATTAATTTCCTTATTTTCGCTCAAAGCATTTAAATATGGCTAAGTTGAAGAGGCCAATTAAGTGCAATCAGCAACACAACGAAAGCAGCACTGAATGTGTCTGAACTCGAAACATCCACAACATGATCTTTTGATTTTCCAGCTTTCCGTCTCTATTCCACCCTTGCGTTTGCTAAAAACCCCTTACATCTGGAATCTCTCCTGTTCCCCGTGGCATCACACACATTGCCAACACAAAATGCCAATAGCTCTGTGTGTGTGTGTGTGTGTGTGTGTGTGTGTGTGTGTGTGTGTGTGT
>CAIGQV010019101.1:2590213-2600396 GCA_903798115.1 Danio jaintianensis
GTGTGTGTGTGTGTGTGTGTGTGTGTGTGTGTGTGTGTGTGTGTGTGGATCTGCCGCTCTCTTTAATTTCTACCCCGTGAAATTACCCCTCAACCACAAAGAAACATCAGCGTGTGTTTCCAGAAAGCTGTCAGATTTTGCAAGCTTTAACCCCTCAGATGTGAAATGAAGACGCAGCTGCGGACGGATCGACGGGAGACTTTCAAGCTTTCATCCAGAATTTACATTTAAAACGTTCCTCATCACTTTAAGGTTTGCTTGCAGAAGCTCAGCAGGTGGATTTTCACGGATTTTTAAAACTCCCGTTCTACTTATAAATCAAATCACTCCACATTTTATGTTATAATCTGTGCATTTTCAGAAGAGCGAGTTTTTTTAGTAAAACATGTCAAAGTGATGGTGGTGTAAACAATGCAATAAGCAGTGAATAAAATGCAACAAAATGGCTTTTAAAAGAGAGAAAAAGGTTGAAGTTGTAATATTTATTTAATTGCCAAATACAAATGTTGAAGCTAATCTAGTTTAGTTAACTAAGGAAAAAACTTAATCAGTCCAAGGATTTTTTTTACACTCAAAAAACGATGTTTGTTCAAACTACTTATTTAAAATGAGCTGAAACAACACAATTCTTGAGGTTTTTTGGGGGACAACTACGGATGCAACGATTAACCGATTTCACCATTAACCGTGCATTAAATCGTCACAGAAGGCTTCTCAACACCGCATTTCTGTACGGAACAAAATAAACTAAACCACTAAACAACTAAACAAAGTTATGCCAATTGTGCGCTAGATTAAAGCTCCGAGCTTGTACACAATCCACACGCACACTGGATTAAAGGCTGATTTTAACTATGGCTGAGGCTACTAACTAAGGGCCGTTCACATATCCCATCTTTTGCACGCGCAAGTTCGTTATTTACAATGGAGACGCGCGGCTTGTGCGCGCATATTGCCAGCTACGCGCACGTCGTGAAGCACTCACGCTTTCCAGGCGCACCTAGTTGAGAGAATACCGCGAGTTCCCTGTTCTCTTTAAAAGGAAAATACTTAGCTAAGATGATGCTTAGATTTACATTAAACAAATACTTTAATTACTATTTATTCTTATTTTTAATTATTTATTTATTTATTCATTCATTGCTCTGTCATTTATTTTCAGTGTAAAATTCTTATGTTTAAATGGCAAAAACTTTTCACTTATTTTTAAGTCATTGCTTTTATGTCTTTCATGGAGTCAAGCTTGTTTTGTGGTATTTATTTGGTGCTGTGCAAAGAATTGCATAAAAGCAATCCTTTATTCATCAAAAACATGTCCCTGTTATTATCATTAATGTGAAAAGGAAGAAAAGTTGTCATCATACTGCCCCCTAGTGTTCATTTTAAAGACAAACTGCAGTCAAACGTGCGTTTACGTACCTTGTTTTGTGGTTTTACAATAATATAGGCAGAAGCACATACAGTTGAAGTCTGAATTATTAGCCCCCCTGTATATTTTTCCCCCAATTTCGGTTTAACAAAGAGAAGATTTTTTTTCAACACATTTCTAAACATAATAGTTTTCATAACTCATTTCTAATAACTGATTTCTTTTATCTTTGCCATGATGACAGCACATAACAGTACATGCAGATGACAGTACATGCTAGACTACTCAACAGCTTCTTCCCACAGGCTGTATATTTGTATGTATACCTAAAATAATTTTGTAAGTAAAAAAACCCCCCCAATTGCATTTAGAAACAGTTGAGTACCCCCTCCCTTTCCTCAGTGGTTTGGCCCACTGCCTGCTTTGCTAGTTCATCTCACCTACTCTAAACATGAGAAAGGTGTGCGGCTGCGGCTCAGTTAATGTTGAACTCCAGTAAGGAGGGTATTTTATTCACTTTAAATAAAGTGATTCTCTTTAATGTAGTTGATGCAGACTCATTCATAAATTTGTCACGGCAAAAATGCTGATTACCGATGTAATTTTCTATGAATCTGCTATATTTGCGATTAAAATATAACTTATGTAGTTAACGTTAGCTTGTTTACCATAGCTTGTTGCATGGTGCACTGCAGCTAACACACCGACCAAAGCCGTTTACAATGCATTGTCTTATTTGTGATGACTTGGGATAACGTTAACTTAACATTAACCACCACAATTGTCATGTTGTTTAGCTGTGCATTTATTAAATGAGCACTGTGCTATGTCGAACTGACGTCACTGTATTTTTTCGTATGATAAATTTTTAATCTGTTCTTCGGTGTCTTAATTAACATGGACACTTCTGGGCATATATACTGTAAAGTACATTCATATATGTACAATTTGACTATTACTTGTGTCCCCTTCAAAAATTGCTCATGAGAAAATATTTATTGCCCCCCCTACTGTTAAATGAAATTTACAGCCCATGTCTGAAATCTCATCCAGTCTCAAATCTCCATATCATTCAGTCTCATGTAAAAGTACTTGTCTTATGAGTATAGTTAAGTATCTTATAGTATATGTTAGTTAAGCAGAGTTTTTTTTAAATAGCTCTTATGTCCAGTGTTGTGTTGGTATTTATGATTAATTTATATAGCACCGTTGTCCCGCGAGACACGACATTTTGTTCCTCTGCATGTCCACACATGTAGCGGAATGACAATAAAGCTCGACTTGACTGGATAATATTTTACTCTATATTTCACTTTAGTATTCTGCTTAAAGTGGCATTTAAAGGCTTAATTAGGTTAAAGTTAGGGTAATCAGGCAAGTCATTGTATAAAGGCTGATTTATACTTTTGCATCAAGTGCTCACGTATGCTCTGGCACAGCCTTCACGCAGTCACATAGCCTTCGCTGTAGCTGACGCCAATGCTGACCTCTCAAAAAATGTAACTACATGTCACAACGACACGTAGCGCAAGCTCTGTGATTGGTCAGCTTGGTAGCGGTGACGAGTGTGGGCAGTGCTGAAAGCCGCAAGCCCGATGGAGCGAGTGTTTACAAGTGTGAAGTCCCGGGTAGGAGCTCCAGATGGAAACTGTTGTTTAGTGTTTACCTTATGATTAAAGTTGTTGCACGTCCACTGGTTCCCACCTCTGAATGAGCGAGTTTGAGCTTCTTGTACGGTAGGGTAGCGTTCAGAAAAAACAAAACACCCACAAAAGAAACTCGACACATAAAGGAACATAAAAACCTACTGCCAGCTAGCGTTTCGAAAGAGTTACTGCAGTGCAGATCAACACAAACAGCACGCAGAAGTACAAATGCACGACTATGCGCAAGGCAGGTGCCGTAGGTCACACCGATCACTTGATGCAGAAGCATAAATCAGCTTTAACAGCGGTTTGTTCTGTAGACAATTGAAAAGCAAATACTGCTTAAGGGGGCTATTATTGACCTTAAAATGGTCTTAAAAAAAATAAAACTGCTTTTATTCTAGCCGAAATAAAACAAATAAGAAGAAAAAATATTTTAGGAAATACTGTGAAACATCATTTGGGAAATATTTGAAAAAGAAAGAAAAAAAAAACCACAGGAGGGTGAATAATTTTGACTTCAACTATATTTACAATTAGCCTATATTGCTTATTTCCATGCTAGTAGTGACGCTGAGTTAACGTCACTACTAGCAATTATTATTTGATCATCATTAATAATTTGAATAAAGCCAAAACTGAATAAATAAGCTCCAGCTTCCACCATGTTTTCCCTCAACGCTGATAACCTGTAGAAATGTTTCTGACACACCAAGTTTAAAATATCTGCTGGACAACTGTAACATAAGCCCTTTTAAGACCCCGGAGGAACTGGAAAGAGACATTTGTCTGAACTTTAAAACAAGGGTGTCCGATTGCAGATGCCAAGCCAGAGTTTGAGGTACAGCAGAGGGGGAGAGATATGATGAATTTATAGGGTTTTAAAAAAAAAATACTCAAGAAAAAGAAAGAGTGAAGGAATGGAAGGAGGAAGAAGAAGAAAAAAAGCGATGGGTTGTCACTGAGAATGGGCTCTTTTTCCATTGCAGTCAGCCATTTATAATGAGTTTGGCTGCTCTGGTCAGAGTCAGTGGGCTGCAGGAATGAGAAAGAGTCTGAATGTCAGACAGCGGCAGAATCCACCTCACAATCTTAAACATGCAAACCCAGACCAGACTGAGAGGAGAGCATCCAGAGATGAAAATTAGGCCCCGTTTACACTAATATGTTTTAGTTTTAAAACAAAAACAATCCACGTCCACACTGAAGTTTCATCTAGCATTTCTGAAAAAAATCTCTGTTCACACTACACCACTGAAAACGGACATCACATGACCACACACACACTTTGGTATGCGCTGCAGCGTATGCGCATGTTTGAGCTCCAGGCAGTCAGCGGGTGCTTTGAGAAGACCTCCCCAGGTGAGAGCAGCGCATGTCGGACAGCTCATCAAGGATCTTCCACTGGATCACATCTCACTATAGTTGTTAAACGTGACATTTAATTCATCTTGTCTCTATCTAACGACTCTTCTGTCTTTTGAATCTATTACTTGTTCTCAGGTAACGTGTTTTGGCTGAGCGCAAAGATAAGTTAATATACTAATTTATGTAACCGCGTACACTGAATCTGCACATTTGACTGATTGCTTGCCTTTATTTTCTATATTGTATAAACCTATTGTACGTTATACTTTTATAATGGCCATTATTGATTATTAAAACTGATATTCAGCAAAAGAGAGGGTATGTTTCGTATGTTTCGAAGAAACTGAAAGGAGGCAGTTATGTTATAGGCTCCGTTTTGTTATAAATATGCATACAGTGAAGATGACGGTCATATAAATATGTAGCTACACGACGCCTCAACATTTTTAGTGTCTGTTAAGTTAATATCAAAATGAAAATAGGCAGTTCCTTGTATCATTTTATTGTTGAGATAGTAAAACACCGTAGCCAGGGTGATGTGAATGAGGTTATAAAGTACACTGTTCCCTTTGAAGATTTACCCGACGTGTTCTCTGGAGTTTGTTTTCAATATTAAACTTGCAAAGTCAGAACTTACAAGGAAAGGATGCAAGAACTATGTGCACTTAATATTGAGGAAAAGCCCCAATCAGATTGGGCGAATGTCTGCAGCCACGCCTCCGTTTTCAGATGTCTCCGTTTTCTCCCATCCACACTGACACGGAGCAGCAGCATTTTAAACAAAGCTTCGTTTTCAGAGCTCGAAGACTCCGGCGTAGTGTGGAGGGAAGGCGTAACCGTAGCTAAACTTACGCGTTTGAAAACTAAAACGTATTAGTGTAAACGGGGCCTAATACTCTATTACCACTACACAGCATGAATACTGATCATTAAGACAAATAAACTGGAATATTTCTAGCGTTTGATTCACATTTCTCCTCCTCTCAGATCTCCTCATCTGAACTTTCTTCACTAATTCTGTCAGTTTGCAGCAGTTTTCATCAGTAACTGTGTTTTTACCATGTTTTTACTCCTAAGTGGTGGGTGTTTGAGTGTTTTCCAGCTGCTCAGTCACTGCTGTATGCGGGATACAGAGAGAGAGAGAGAGAGATCTGACAGGCCAAAACACAGCAGAGGGAAAATAAGACCACCCAGAGAGACACTCTGACAGCAGCCATGCGTCAGCAAACCCGACACACACACAGAGGGAGAACACACACACGCGCACACACAAACAGAGAGAGAGAGAGACACACACACACACAGAGAGAGAGAGAAAGAGAGACAACATGCACACACAGACAAACACACACACACAGAAAGATACACATATACAAAGAGACACACACACACACAATACGCAGGCACAGACAAACACATACACACACACACACACACACACACAAAAAGAAAGACAGAGAGAGAAACACACAACATGCACAGACAGACAAACACACACACACACACACACACACACACACACACACATGTACGTACATACAAACACACATACATAAAGACTGACAGACGCACACATGCACACAAAGAGACGCACACACACATAAAATCACACACATACACACACACATATACACAAAGAGACACAGAAAGACAGACACCTAGAAACATACAATACATGTGCACACACACGCACACAACAACCCAATACAGACACACACTTAAACAATAGACACACTCTCAGAGACACATGCACACACATGCAAAATCACACATATACACACTACTTACACACACATGCAGGTAGAGATGTACACAGACACACACACACACACACACACACACACACACACACAGACACACATGCAAAATCACCATACACTACTTACACGTAGACTAATAGGTACACAGACACACACAGAGAAACACTTGCAAAAAAACACACACACACACGCACGCACACACGCACGCACACACGCGCACACACACACAGAGAAAGAATCAGGCTGATCTCAGCAGATGTAATGACTCAAGTCTTCCAGCAGTGAAATGATTTGTCTTATGGCTTCAGTAACTCGTCTGTAAAGCAGCAGTGTGTGTGTGTGTGTGTGTGTGTGTGTGTGTGTGTGTGTGTGTGTGCAGTAAAGCTTGACTATCACAGCATGAAGACTGCTTCACTGTCAGCTTATTATTCTGGAGACGAACAGCTCGCTTTAACCAGTCAGAAGGACAACAGAAGTTTGTATAATAAAAATAAGCAAATTATAACTCATAACATCTCATTTCAATCATTCATTCATTTTCCTTCGGCTTAGTCCCTTTATTCATCAGGGGTTGCCACAGCGGAATGAACAACCAACTATTCCAGCAAATGTTTTACACAGCGTTCCAGCATTCCAGCATACTCCCTTCCAGCTGCAACCCAGTACTGGGAAACACCCATACACTCTCACATTCACACACACACACACTCATACACTACAGATAATTTAGTTTATTCAATTCCCCTATAGCGCATGTGTTTGGACTGTGGGGGAAACTGGAGCACCCGGAGGAAACCCACACCAACACTGGGAGAACATGCAAACTCCACACAGAAATGCCAACTGACCCAGCCGGGACTTGAACCAGCAACCTTCTTGCGGTGACGCGCCAGTGCTGACCACTGAGCCACCGTGACGCCAAATATTTCATTTTTGAGAGATTAATAATAATCCCCATTAATAATAAATAAAGTACTTTCGCATAATTTATGAGCACAATATTACACGGCATTATGGGGATGCAGACAGAAACATGAATAACAGCATCGTCAAAAAGTTGAAAGTACTCTGTTTACATTTTGCTTTTAATTTTTATGTTGGACCTCTAATCATTAGTTTTTGAAAAGTGTTTTATGTTCAGTGCTGTCAAACGATTCATTACAAATAATCACAAATAAAACTTAATATATAAAGCGGGGAAAATAAGTATTGAACACGTCACCATTTTTCTCAGAAAACATATTTCTAAAGGTGCCGTTGACTTGACATTTTCACCGGATGTTGATACCAACCAAAGAAATCCATATATGCAAAGAAAACAAAAACTAATTTTTTTTTACAAATGAAGTTCTGTGTAATAAAATGAAATGAAACAGGAAAAAAAAAAAAGTATTGAACACATGAAAAAAGGAAGGTGTGGTTCGACAGTGAAAGCCCAGAAAGCAGCTGAAATCTCTCAGTAGTTCTTCAGCAACCCTCTGCCCTTCCTCAGTGTAAATGAATATCAGCTGCTTCAGTCCAACATCTACATTAGCAGGAGGATGAAGATGAAACCGGGGTGGACATTTCAGCAAGACAATGATCCAAAACACAGCCAAGGAAACTCTCAGATGCTTTCAGAGAAAGAAAATCAAGCTGTAGAATGTCCCAGCCAATCACATGACCCGAATCCAACACTGGAGCATTTTAAAGCTGCGATTCATCAGTGGATCACTCGTATGCCAGCTTATAGACAAACCAGCTAAACAGCGGTGAGTTCGGTGAACTGATGACCTTCACGGCCAATTACAGTCATTTCTGTTGAGCACGTGAACACAACGGCAAATCAGCGCTGTTTAAGAACGTGCTCAACAGCGCTTAAGTGTCAGCGGGAATTGGACGTTTTTAAAACTTAAGTACCGATTGGTATCGAATTCCAGTATCGTGACAACACTAATTGTATTTATTTGCACATTGCTTGTACTGTGAAACATGATGGGCTCTTTATGATTATTTGGATGCTGTGTTGCTTTAATCAGTATTAGTCATTCCAAATAAAATAATCAAATGTGTTTAAACAAACATAACATAAATATGTATACACGAATGCAAACTTTTATCTTGGATGCATTTAAATGGCATTAATCTTTCGACAGCATTAGTTTTAATATTTATACTTAATATTTCTTTTGTTTCTACCTTTTTAAATCAAACATTTGTCCTTAAGTTCTAAATATAGTGAGAAGTGTATACTTTAAAATGACAAAAATATATATATTTACACGTGGTCAATGTGTATAAACTATTAATTGACAGAATTTTAAGAAATATAGGTTGAAAGTACAGATTTCGGTCACTCTCTCTTCCACACAGACACATGCATTTCACAGATGTCCACCATGCATGTTTCCAGCTGAACATCCTGTCCTGAAGGAGAAGAAGAAGAGCTGTGTTTTCTTCAAGGGTCACTTGTTTTCTTGTAGACGAAACTCTTTTCACAAAGAAGCCGTTGTCTGAGCTGAACTACGGCTCATAGGTCACAACTGCGATTTCAAGACGTCTCCACTTCCTTCCTTCTGTCTGCCTGTTGCTAATCAGTATTATTACTAACGCTAATTATATGAACTTGGTCACCAACATTTAGTCCTGGTAGTGAAAGGGTTATGTCTCAAAAACAGAAAAATTGAGGTGCAACAAACAGTAGCAGATCACGCACACACTGTATAATGGCGTTCATTACAATAATCTGAGGAAAACTTGTTTAAAAGTCACAATTAAAGCCATTTTCGAGAGATAAATAGTCCCCATAAATTACGAAAGTAAAAACATATTAAAAAGGAAAAATATATAACTGATCAAATATATAAATGATAAAATAATATAAAATAAATGTTAAAGAATAATTTTTTTTAAATATTACAATACTAAATATATATTTAGTATTATATAAAATAAGACAAAATATACAAACATTTTATATACAAAAATTATATAAAATAAGATATACAATAAAACAACAATGATGGAAAAATTGTATAAAGAATAAAACACAAAATAAATATATATATTAATATATATATTAAAATACTAAATATATCATCTAAAAAAATAAAATAAAATCCAACACAAATAATGCAAATAAAAACACAGATTTAAAAAAGGAAAAAGAAACTTACAGAATAAAAATATAAAAATGATCAAATATATAAATTATAAAATAATATAAAGTTAAAAATATTCTTAAATATAGAACACAATTTTAAAAATATATAAAACAATTTAGAAATCCAACTAAAACAATGCAGCTGCACGGTGGCGCAGTGGGTAGCACGTTTGCCTCACAGCAAGAAGGTCACTGGTTCGAGCCTCGGATGGGTCAGTTGCCGTTTCTGTGTGGAGTTTGCATGTTCTCCCCGTGTTGGCGTGGGTTTCCTCCAGCTGCTCCGGTTTCCCCCACAAATCCAAACACATGCGCTATAGGTGAATTAGGTAAGTTAAATTGTCCGTAATGTATGTGTGTGAATGAGCGTGTATGGATGTTTCCCAGTGATGGGTTGCAGCTGGAAGGGCATCCGCATCATAAAATATATGCTGGATAAGTTGGTGGTTCATTCCGCTGTGGCGACCCCAGATTAATAAAGGGACTAAGCCGAAAAGAAAATGAATGAATGAAAAACAACGCAAATAAAAACAAATAAAAATACAAAATAAAATATATAAATGATCAAACACAAATTATAAAAGAATATTAAATAAATAAATAAATTAATAAATAAATATATAAATAAATAAATATTATATATATATATATATATATATATATATATATATATACATACATACATACATACATACATACATACATACATACATACATACACACACACAGTTGAAATCAGAGTTATTAAGCCCCCTTTGAAAAGGCCTTATTCTATCTTTTATTGCTATTATCACCCAGATTTGACTGAACCACAGCACTGCAGGTTTTCCCAGGCCAACGCAGCAAGACATCAATGTGTGTGTGTGTGTGTGTGTGTGTGTGTGTGTGTGTGTGTGTGTGT
>CAIGQV010019101.1:2615952-2640553 GCA_903798115.1 Danio jaintianensis
GTGTGTGTGTGTGTGTGTGTGTGTGTGTGTGTGTGTGTGTGTTTGTACGGCTATCTTTGTGAGGACCAGCGTGGGTTTTTAACCTTTGGAGTGAGGACATTTTTGCAAAGTGAGGACATTTTGCCCGGTCCTCACTTTTTTTTCACTCTAATGGCCTCTAGAGGGTGTAAATAGGCTTCTCTCAAAGTTTCAAAGAGGTCCTCAGATTGATGCCAAAATGAAAAGAAAAGTGTGTGTATGTCCCCCTGAATACACACACCGTTTGCTCTCTATCGCCCCTAATGTTTTTCTCAGGTACGGCACCATGATCGGTTTCTGCTCTCTATCGCCCCTAAAGTTTGTCTCAGGTACTGCACCATGATTTTTCTGCTCTCTAGCGCCCCCTTTGTTTTTCATATGTACTGCGCCATGCATTATCAATGTGATAACTCAGAAATGGCTTAAAGGAATTTGTTCACATTTGCCACACATAAACACAAAAATACATTGATGAGATTTTTTGCGGTCAAAAGACAAGATCACAGTCACCTGGAAGGCATTAATCTGGGTTTTGATCTGATGGAATAAAAATACTATTTGGACAACAAATTAAGAATTGATTTGCTAATTACAAATATGACAAGTAAAAGTGTATTTTTTAATTAATTGTATTTTTTCCATAAATTTATAATTAAATACCACATATTACAGATCAATGTTTAACAACTTTTAACAAAACTTAATTAGTATATCACAAAGGCTTATATAATAAATTTCACATCTATATTTGTCATGAACAATTCCATATGCATTTACTTTTCATAAAAGTACAGATATGCAGATGAAGTATTAGTTATTTTAATGTTAAAACTAATGCATTGTTTCCTGATTTTTCCTGAGTGTACAGAAGAATATGATGTTGAGGTCTGGCACAGACAGTGTTTAGCTTAAAACGCTCCAGACTTTTTTCTTATTGTATAAACTATTTAACTCACATTATTCACTATCAATTGTGTCTATCAGTCACTATCAGTCACATCATTCACTATCATGTTATCATATTAATAGTTCTGGAATACATAGACTAAAGAGGACACAATCACATTAGGGAACATGAGTGATTGCATTAGTTATTTTAACATTTTATTCAGCAATTATGAGCCTATTCTTATCAGAATGGTGTTTTCTGGACCTATTCTGTCACGTTTAACACTGCCAAACGCATCCCAAACAGTTTTATGCCTTGGACAACAAATAATAAAATCCAAACAGTCCTGAGCATCAATATGAAGCTGATGGACACAGTTTTCCTAACTTTCCTCGTTCATTTTCCTTCAGATTGTGTAACAAACGTGAAATTATGAACTTTTAAATATGCTCTGTGCATCGCACCTGTGATGTGACTATCGCGCATGCGCACATCACGATGTCACTACTGAAACCACACAAATCAACCACACAGGTGACATTTAGAAACCTAAAGTATAAAAACGTTACACGGGACTAAATAAACTAATGAACGCTATGTAAAATACTAGTTTTGTAGCATTTGAAATTGTTTTGCTTTTGGCTGCATACAGTGAGCGCGCGCACGGACTCAAGCCCCGCCCCTCACGCTGAAGTCCCATACAGCGGCCTTAAAGATTCGCTCTTTTACTGTACATACAGATCACCAACAACTGACAGTCCAGCGTTATGAGCTAAAGGCAACACTCATGTACAACATACTAAAATTAAATCTTAGTAACTTACAGTAGGCTGCAGGCCGTCCGTCGCGAGCGCAGTCCCGCCGATACGGCTCCCCGTCGCGGTGAATCGGTCTGAGAGCTTCATTAGAGTCAATGACTCGGTCTGAGCGCTTCAATAGAGTTAATGACATGGACTGAGCGCTTCACTAGAATCAATGACTCGGTTTGACCGCTGTATTAGAGTCGGTGATTCGGTCTGAGCGATTTACTAGAATCAATGACTCGGTCTGATCGCTTCATTAGAGTTGGTGACTCCACAACATCACATTGATTCACTCATCAATCTCTCAATACAGAACCGATACAGCAGATGATTGAAAAGAATCGGTTTGTTCACGAAATTTAGAAACCGCTTTTGTGTCTAAGCAAGATGTTTTCTATATTAAAATAATGAGGATATCTGTTTATGAAACAAAGGGGAGTCTTGATATTAAAATCTCAGAATGGAGTGAAGTACAAATATATAAAAATAAAAATCCTTTAAAATAATTTTAAATTAAAACATATTTTACTAAAATAAATATTTCAATATTTTAAGAAAAAATGTTTCAATATTGTCCACAAAAGTGTTTGTTCTTGTTTTAATTTGTTTTAATATGCTACATGTTGTCATGCTCATACATGCAGACACCACACTGCTAAATAATTAGATGACCTTGTGTAAAGACTTCCTTGCCAATTATTATTTTTTTAATTTTCTGAATAATATTTTGAGCAGATATGTAAATGTTGATGCCGGTTTATTCACATAGGGAATGTTTAGATCTGCCCGAGCTCAAACCTCCATAGGCACAATGCTGCCGCTAAAGCACGCTCATCAGGATACAGATCTGGACTGACGACACTCTGATTCTGTTATTACCCTGACACATCTACTTACACTTAAGTTTACACATAACCTGTAGAAAAGTTTTGTAGAAAGATCTTTAAAGTCTTAAACTTCAAATTGTGTTTGTCTTTGGTGCCCCAAGTATAATTAAGCAAGTATTAATGGACAATTCATATAGAATATGAAAGGCTAACATTATGTTCTGCCTTTACCTCCCTGTTGTGTGTATCTTGCTGCTTCCTGACATAGGTACATGTCTAATCAAATGCTTAATTATTTAAAATTGGATTCTGTCAATAATAAGCACTTACCTAAAGCTAAAATAAATGTCATTCCTCTAAACAAACCTTCATATCGATCTGAATTGTATGTGTAAAAACACCTGTAGATTGTTTAACAGATGTGTTCCGCTGCTTCAAGAGCCTATAGACCATTTCAATGTGATGATGTCATTGGCCCACGAACATCTCCTGCTTGTTGTCAAACTATTTCATATCTGTAACAAGAGGCAATTCAATCACATTTTGATCTTATAACAGCTCATCATAACATTATTTATCAATATGTGGAACTTTTTGGACTCTCAGAAGCTATGGAAATTTAAAATGTAAAACAGGAAATACGTCAGGACCATTGTTATTGTTTACATCCCTCAAAATGGTCTATAGAAACAACTGTGGAAGACTACTTTTAAACAGAAATTAGCCAAATATTTACACATTTACTGCTGGTCTGTTTCCAGAGCATTAACAGTACCGGAGACCTTTTTCTCTGGCCTTTTATAGTAGGTAAAAGTTAGCATAATCTGTGCTGACATTGTCTGTGATGATATAGAGATGGCACCTTCAGATGGGGAAAAAGCACTGAAAAGCTCTGGTAATAATAATTTACCCCACATCTCCATCTAAAGATATTCCCATTCTAACAGAGATTATACAGGGTGACCGGAAGTCCTCTTTTTTCCAAACAAGTCCTCTTTTGGGGATTTTTCTATATCTCTGAAAATGTCCATAACTCTGTTTTTGTTCTAAACAGTCATCATTAATTGAATGTGTTTTTGCATTATGTTTATATTTTTCTTTAAGCCTGATATATATATATTAAGAATGGCTCTGCAGCCCGAGCCTCTGCTGACTGCACACACACAGCTGTCAGTTGTGCAGGGCTGGAGGTCTTCATCAGGGACTATTCATACTCGATGTCCTTGCTATTGTAATAAAAATTAATAGGTTGCAAATAGGTTGTGGAGGACACTAATAGAAATGTTTGCAACATCTTGTTGCAGGCCACTATTGGTCGGTCATGTGCTTATAGACATCGGCCAGTGCATCTCAATCCCTCAGCACTAACACTGCAGTGCTGCACATGGCTCCTCAGTAGAGTAAAAGCAAATGGGAAATAGTGGATTTTTTTTTTCTTTTTAAAATTCCAACAGATTGTGTTTAATTTTACTTTACCCTATTAAAAAAGAAACATTGTCATGTAAAATATGTTAAATGCTAAAAAAATTATTTGTTTGTTATTATTCTATTGTTGGCCAAAAGTCTATGTTCATTCATTCATTCATTTTCTTTTTGGCTTAGTCCCTTTATTAATCTGGGGTCGCCACAGCAGAATGAACCGCCCCAAAAGTCTATGTAAACGATGTTATTACTTCATGTATTACTTTGTTACTTTACGTTCAGTAACTCAGTTACATGGTTGTGAATGCAGTCTTCAACATATTTACAGCCTACAAAGATCATGTTTGTCATAGTAGTATTTCCATAGTGTTAAGATAAATCACCTTTATTTCCATAGGGCTTTTTACAGTACAGAGTGCTTTAAGCAATAAGCTGGTCCAATTCAACTGTATATGAAAATGTCAGGTATCAGTTTTTACTTATTTCATCAATGCTGCAGCTGTGTATAAAATGGGGGTGTCATTGTCCAGCTCTGTTAAACCATCATGTAACGGTATCAGTGAAGTGTGATCATTAATATAGTTTAATAGGTGCCTCAGACAATGTAATTTATCACTTAGTGTTATAAGTTGTGTAGTGTCTATTTCAGACATGAAGTTTTGAAAAAGTCTATCAGACTGCAGAGTGAAAACGGTGGTTAGGACGCTCCGTACAGTGAATTTTTAGTCTCAAAAAATCTTTTAGTCTCACACATCACCAGTGATTCGTCTCTTTTGTGACAGATAGGCAGAGGACAATTTTGGGCCCCCACCAGATATTAAATGATGCATAATAAAAAGTTGGAACCTTAAATGAACTATATATATATCTGATAACACATTAATATTTAGATTTTCAAATAATAAAAAATACATTTAATTAAACAGGTAACACATAACCCCCTATATAAGCATATAAGTAACTCATATCTTTATAAGTAGTGGTGTACCCTTGTTTATTATATACAAACCTTGCTCTGTACTGTTGTAATGCTAAGACCTGACAGTGCATTTTTTGTGAGTCTATTTTTGTAAGTTGTTTCTTTGTACTTTATTTGAAAGTCACTTAGATAAAAGTGTCTGCTAAATACCTAAATTTTTATGTAATATAGTAATTGTCTTACAGTCTTTTGGCATTTAAGTGAACTAATATTAATAATTATTATTACTGTTATTATTATTATTATAACAATAATAATTTTAAAAAGCTTTCTCTCGTTGTAACTGATGCATTGTAGTGTTAATTTAAGTAAAACAGTAGTTGTATGGTTAATATTAGCTTCAATGAACAAGTAATGCTTGAAGAGTATCATGAAGCAAGCTCTTCAATTAGGCCATGAGTGTGTGCGCTGCCCATCCCCCACTGCGGGCTTAATTGAAGGCCACGCCCACCCCTCCCCCACCGCACCTGCAGCTCAGAGTCTGACTGAGTTCATTAGGTCAGAAAATGGATCTGGAAAGATTGAAAAGAAGAATGGAGCGACTGCGATCCCACCACAACAAATGTGAAGCGTCTGCATTAAAGGTAAGACTTTTTAAATTAATTTCACTCATGTTAATTGTTTATAACTCACGGTTTTCGCGCCGATTCGGTAGTTGTGTAGGTCAAATCTGATGTTTTTAATGGTTCGGCCTCTCATTAACTCATCTGGCACCACGTTTAGATAATTTTAGCTTAAATATAAGTCAAGACTTAATCAATATGACATTTTTATATTCATTTTGAATGGGAATTTCTTGTGGTAACTTGTTAGTTTAATGTAGCAGTAGGCCAATATGTCTGTTGGTAAATTAACATCAAGTAAAGGTGTGTGTGTATATATATATATATCTGTAAGTGTTTGGTGTCTCTCTAATTTGCGTGCTTGGCCTGTTGTTTGGGCCTGATGTTAGTAAGTTTAGAGAGGGGGGAGGGGGAGGGGTGCGGTGGCGCCTCTGGAACTCAGGAGCACTGTGTAGTTCAGGGAGGGGGAGAATATCACTATACACCTGCATGCCATATTACACTGCTTTATCTTTAAACTCATGAGCTTTTTCATGTAGATTACTGATGCTGAAACATTATAAAGTGCTGTAAAACATGTCCAGTAGTACTGTATAGCTTGCTAATTGTAGTCTTTAGCTGGATTTTTATGTATATGTGTGTGTGTGTGTGTATATATATATATATATTACACACACATTTTTATACAGTTGAAATCAGAATTATTAAACCGCCTTTGAATTTTTTTTCTTTTCTTTTTTAAATATTTCCCAAATGATTTTTCCACAGTATTTCCTATAATATTTTCTCTTCTGGAGAAAGTCTTATTTGTTTTATTTCGGCTAGAATAAAAGCAGTTCTTAATTGTTTTAAAACAATTATAAGGTCAATATTACTAGCCCCCTTAAGCAATATATTTTTTCGATAGTCTCCAGAACAAACCATCCTTATACAATTACTTGCCTAATTACCCTATCCTGCCTAGTTAACCTAATTAACCTAGTTAAGCCTTTAAATGTCACTTTAAGCTGAATACTAGTATCTTGACGAATATCTAGTCTAATATTATGTGCTGTCATCATGGCAAAGAGAAAAGAAATCAGTGATTAGAAATGAGTTATTAAAACTATTATGTGTAGAAATGTGTTGAAGAAAAATATTTTCTATTCTTTATGTAATACGTTTTTAATCTTCTCTTTGTTAGGTAGTGGGAGCAGAGAAGTGCATCGTTGATCTAGAGAAGTCAGCAGAGGTATGTACCTTTACACAATCAGTGTAAGTTTTCAGTAGTTTTTACTAAGTAATAAGAGTCCATTTTTAAAATAAATGTTAAAAAGTGATAACATGATATAAATAAATTTGAATATCTAAAATCATCATAAGAATGAGAGAACAGTTCATTTTTAGAACCAGTGTAATAAAAATCCTTTATTTAATATATAAATGAATAAATATTTAAATGCTGAAATTAATTAATGTACAAAATATATAAATAAATGCATAAATAATTAAATGCTGAAGATTAAAATTAAATAAAGTTTATAACATTAAAATTATGTAATACTAAAATAAATAAAACTGTCATTATGCAGATTTATTTATGTATTGCTGCGTCCCTATGTAAATGCGCAGGATTGGTTAAACAGAATCGTTACAGCTGTAGTGCTGTTGACACTCTTCTGATAAATATAGCATTTTTTTTAGTACCACTGCTAATAATTTGCATTTACTAGCAAAGGATATAGATAACACACTCAGGTGGAGGTGTGACTTGCTCGATCACATGCCCCAGTAGTACGGTGGACGCCCCATGTTTGTCTCACTTTCTGAGCACATGCACATCCAAATCATCACTGACTTGACCTAAATCACCTATTACACTATCTAAACCAAACAGAAGGTAGTTTAAACAATTAAACTATTTTATTTGCTAGTAAATGCTAATTATTAGCAGTGGTACTAACAAAAAATGATCACAAGAGTATTTACAGTAGTACAGTCATAATCATCCTGTTTAACCAATCCTGTGCAGAGAGAGGTTATGGGACCATCCAGCTCATTAACATATGGGCACAGAAATGCATAAATGTAGAAATGCATAAATTACAAAAATGTGGAAATAGATGTAGCATAATGACACTTATTTATTGTGAGAATTATTTATTTAGGCATTTTATGTATTTATTTATTTATTTGTGACACACTCTGTGAAAACCTGCCTAAAGTCATTTTTTTGTGATTTGCTGTTTTTGGTATGATCAATCACTCTAATCTAATTCTAATTATCGTTCTACACAATGTAAAGAATATTCTGTGAATATATAACCTTGATCTCTTTAATATTGACAGAGTTCAGCCATGTCAAAGATTTGCTTAGTTTCAGACTCAGAAAATCATCTTTTTAAGAAATTCCAATTTAAAGAGAAGCTTATTTAAAACACATCTGAACCATAATTATCCTGACTATGTGCCATATACCAAATTAAAGCTAACATTCTCCCATTTTCAGTGATGTACGACAAGTAATATTTTGCATTTCAGTCCTTTTCATTTTTAAATGTAAAAAATGCCTGTGTGTTGCTGCAGGTCCTTGTGAATAAGCAAAGTGTATTATGAACATGCAGTTTAAATACCAAACATTGCGCCATTGACTGAATTTTATTTGTCTATTTTTAGTTCCTCAAAAGCTTCATGGTGCAGGAACAAAAAAATGAGAACTGCATTGGGCTGAAACTTGCGTCGTTTTTTTCTTCATCAGGGATAATTTAGTGCCCTTTAAAGCTGCGTTGAAACAACATTATTTACATTACACTTATCAAAAGTGACTTACACACATGTACCATGAACACTTATTATTATTATTATTATTATTATTATTATTATTGGCCTTGACTGAAGTCCACTCTACGAAGAAAAATACTGAAACATTATCCTCAAACTTCTCAACTAAAGAAAAAGTAATGAACATTTTGGAAGACATGGGGGAGAGTGAATTATCAGGAGCGTAAACTTACCCTTGAACTAATAAACCTTAAGGGTTACAATTAATTACTCTTGAAACTCTTTAACGATTTAATAAGTATGCATTTTACTTACAGCTTGATATCCATGAAGAGTCGGAGTCAGACGTCTCGAGCTGCTCTGGTTTAGACCCAGATTACAAGCCAACTAGTTTGTCATGCAGTGATGTTAAATTAAGCCCTGGTCTGAAAGGTGCAAGCAAGTCCAGTGAAGATTCTAATGCAGACGAAGGTGATTTAACCATTGATAAACTAAAAAACCACAAAACTTTCATCAAAAGACACAAAAAAAACAAACAGTTGACCAATAGAAAACAAGACAAATCAACAGTGACCGTAAAAACCTGCACGAAAAGGGAAGACTTGAAGCGAGCATGGGACAAAAAACACTACTGTCTCTTCTGTAGTAAAGCACAGGCCAAGATTTCACGACATATGGAGAGAAAACACATTGACATCAAAGATGTGGCTTATGCCTTCAGCTTTCCCTTGGGTTCGAAAGAAAGAAAAGTTCTTTTGGAACAATTAAGAAATAAAGGTGACTTTAAACACAATTCAGAGGTTTTAGAAAAAGGCACAGGACAAATTGTAACATGGAAACAGCCTTCAAATGATGCCACTTTTCAGGATTACTTACCGTGTCCTTACTGTTTTGGTATGTTCCGAAAAAAAGATCTTTGGAGACATCAGTCATCATGCAAAACAAAAAAGTTGTGTGTAAAAGATCAAGATGACAAAGACAAAAATAACAGCCGAGGGAGAGTGCAGAGTCGTGCAGCTTGTCTGCTTCCAATTGCAGCATCCTCCGATGGGTGTCAGCGCATCATAAACTCCATGCGCCAAGATGAAGTGTCATTTCACATTAGAAATGATTCTTTGATCTGCAAGTATGGGGAATCGCTTTATGCGAAACACGGTCGAGTAAAATCAAGGCACCAGTACATCTCACAGAGAATGAGGGAGCTTGGTCGTTTTATGGTAGTCTCTAAAGAACTGGACAAGACTGTCAGTGGTCTTGAAGATTTGTGTACACCAGCAAAATTTCAATTTGTTGTTAATGTTGCCAAGCGTTTAACCCAATTCAGTCCAGGAAAAAATGAGTACGGGAAACCTTCAACGGCGGTGAAAATTGGGTTCTGTCTGAAAGGGGCTGTAGAGGTCCTGATTGGGCAGGCACTAATCAAAGAGGATGATTTGTTAGAGAAAAAAGCAAAAAAATTCTTCGAACTCCTGGAAAAAAACTGGAGGAACAGTGTTTCCATAAGCGCTCACCAAACTCTACAAGAAAAAAGATGGAACAAAGTTGATGACATCCCTCTCACCAAAAATGTCATTGCCCTTAGAGACCATCTCAGAATGGTAGAAGATAACGCAAAAACAGAACTGACACAGCAAATGAATTTATCTGCATACAAGAAATTAAATGAGACCGTTCTTGCTCAAGTTATTATTTTTAATAAACGTCGTGAAGGAGAAGCTTCACGCTTAACTCTGGAGACCTACAAAACAGCAAGTTTAAATGCCATCAACGAGGACATCTACAGCACATTGTCACCACTGGAGAAGGAGCTGAGCAAGATGCTAACTCGCATCGAAATAAGGGGCAAACGAGGAAGGAAAGTTCCTGTTTTCTTGACAGAGAGAATGATAGAATCTATCAATTTGCTAGTTGAAAGGAGAGAAGAAGCTGGTGTTCCTGCAGACAATCCATACCTCTTTGCAAGACCTGGTGTATTCACCAACATTCGTGGATGTGACTGTCTTAGAAAATATGCAGAACAAAGCAAAATAGAAAATCCAGAACTCCTAAGATCAACAAAGTTACGAAAACAAGTCGCCACACTCTGTCAGCTCTTGGATCTTACGGAACAAGAACTAGAGCAAGTCGCAAGATTCATGGGTCATGACATTAGAGTCCACTGTGACTTTTACAGACAGACAGATAAAACATTTCAAATTGCCAAAATAAGCAAACTTTTGTTTGCCATGGAGGAAGGGACTGAAACCTTGAGGGGGAAAAACCTTGACACGCTTCATCCTTCCGTAGGTGGTAGGTATCAAGTTTATTTCAATGCAATTGTATGTTGTAGTCCAACATTTGTTTTACATACAGGCTTTGGCCAATGGAGTCATTAAAAAAACACCGTTGACATAGCTATACCGTTTATGGGGCTATACAATTTGCTACTGTTGCACAATAACATTTAGCACGTAATAGGAATATACTTTTACGTAGATCAAGTGTATCACACTTTGCTCTCTTAACTAATGGTAACTGATGTATTAAGAGTTTTGGACAAGCAGTACTATATTGATTTTTTTTTTTTTTTTTTTTTACAGGTGAAAGTTCTCCATCCACCTCAGTCTCACAGAGACAAAGAAAAGAAGGAAGACCAAAGAGAAAAGGAGAGTCAGATGAAGGTATGACTTGAATTTTACAAACTCATCTTAGTAAATGGTTTGTGCTGCTGTTTGTATTGTAGTAGATTTGAGATGGGTACACTTGTTTCTTTTTCACTCAGCAAGCAATAATGACTCTGACAACATGAATTTAATCAACAGTACAACTTTACTGAAATTTATCTCAAGATTTTACAGGGATGCATTCACTTTAGCAGTGCACACACATACTTAATCATTCTCACATTCATCATGGGCAATGCGTTTAAAGATGAAAAGCCCCTAAACAAATTTCTTTACTATTTCTTAACCATTTCTGTTTCAATTAATGAAAAAAAATAGATGAAACATTACTAAACATGTTTACTACGTCACAACATCTCCCTGAACCAGTGTTCTTGAAAGTAAAGTCTCTCTACTTGAGGATCCCTTACAGGTGCTAATGTTTGTCTGTTGCAGATCAAACTGATGGTGTGAGCTCGACCAAGCAGCCCTCAGCTCAGATCAAGAAGAAGAAGAAGAGAGCGGTGTATGACTTCTCCCCTCAGAAATCATCAGACCACTGCAGTGATGACCAGGTTTCAGAGGTTGAAGGTGAGCCAGTGTTTCTCTTAATTAGGCATAATTAGCTTTTTTAGGCATGATAAGCAGATCCAGACCCTGTTGCCGCTTCAAATTTGTGCTGAAGGTCTGGGCCCAAAGCAGTAAGGTTCTCAAGAAATCTTATGATTTCATCATCTGTAAGACAGATATTTATTAAAAACAACAAAGATATCAAGCAATATATAGCAAAGTACTATGCAAACTCTTCTTGCTTACCGTTGCTCTCTATTGGCTTTCTCAAATGCTGCTCAAAGATGGCTGCCTGAATAGCAGGGATCTGTATTGTTCTAGAAACTAGAGGAGAATTCCAGCAGATTTCTTACATTTAAGTTTAAGTGAGCGTTAAGGCAATTCTAGGACAGAAGCATGGGTAAAATAAAATATAGGTTAAAGATTTTGAAACAAATGTTAGTCTTCATACAGTTTAAAATTCTGTTTGCATAATTATATACTTTTGTATAATGTACATAATACAGTGCTGGTAAAGAAAGTAATACTTACTTTGCACTTGTTGTCTTCATTCAAACAACAATGTTCCAGATCTTTGCTCTGACCAAATGCATTTTCGAATAACACATTTTATACTGTTCACACCTGTACTTGGTGTTATATACTAGTACTTTGACCAATCAAAATGCATCTTGTTACAAGGTGTACCTCAGATGTCTGAGTCAAAATGTTTGATGATTGTACAGAAAGTCCATTTGCAAGAAGTCAGCTTGTTGTTTAAGGGTGTACTCACACTATGTACAGTTGCCTTGAACCATGCCAAAGCACGCTTGTCCCCCCTCCCCTCTCCCCCGACGGCCTGCACTCACACTGCATTCAAGCCGGAGCACGCTTCCGTCATCGATGATGCTCTGTTCAGTTTAACAGAAGAGAAGCGCTCTCGCTCAGCACAGTAGAGATTGCTGTAGTTATATTGTTTTGTATTATGTTTAGTGGTTTGGGATGCAGTGACACACAGTCAGATCTTCTGCTGAACAGATCCAGCACTTTGGCACTCATAAATGATCATAAAGTCCTCGTGCTGCAGGTATTAGGAGGTTTGCTGAAGGTGCAGCTGATGTGCAGTGAGGGGTTTGTGTCTTTAATAAACTATGACAGCTCGTGTTCATTGAACAGTAAGAATGATTAATAAATCCATATCAAACAGTCCCTTAAAGTGACGTCGCGTCTTCAGTTTCGGGCTCAGGCACGCTTTTCACTCACACTACAAGCGTACCGCGCCAAAGCCCAACCGAACCGCACTCTGGCACACCTCGTCCAACCAGGCCAGTGCCGGCCAACTGAACCGCGTCTGGGCACGGTTCGGATAGCCTAGTGTGAGTGCACAGCACCCTAAGACTCCTAGTCATTATCTGTGCTTCAGTAGAGTATTTGAGCATTCACTGACCGCTGATATTTGTCTGTTGCAGATCAAACTCATGAAGTGAGCTTGACCAAGCAGCCCTCAGCTCAGATCAAGAAGAAGAAGAAGAGAGCGGTGTATGACTTCTCCCCTCAGAAATCATCAGACCACTGCAGTGATGACCAGGTTACAGAGGTTGAAGGTGAGCCAGTCCCAGATAGCAAGCACTTGGTTGGTTCACCTAGTGAAGCACTCTTGGTTTAGTTGCATGTATTTACCTATGGCCCAAGCTCTTTTTGCCGTAACAGGTCCGCCCAGTGTTTAATTTAAACAGTTTTCATAGTCACTACTGTGGTGAAAAGCTTAAATTAGCATAAATTACTGTGATTGTTTGTTATGCCAAGAAAAACAAAAATTGATAATGTTGATTTGTTGTTTAAAAGTTTGATTCTCTAAAAGACACTGACAAGATCAAATCAGGTCAATGTTATGAAATATATGACACTGTGTTGATTATACTTTACTGATAGCAGCCAGACATATTTTGGCCACTGTACATCTGAATCACTCAAAACACACAGACATCAAGAATCAGTGTATGCATCTCAATGATAGTGACAACTCCTTGCTGCAGTGCATGCTGTGCTGTGCAAGTTTTGTATGATTCTCCCAGCATGCATTACAGCATAAAGCATGTCACCATTGTTAAAACTGATACACTGATTCTTGTTGTCTGTGTGTTTTGAGTGATTAAGTGTTCAATGATTTCTTTTTAAACCTGATAAATGCACTGCTGGGTCTCAATATGCAAAACTATGATTTACCATGATGTACTACACAGTTCCGTGTAAACCAAGACAATCATCATTATACAAGGCAAGGCATTATCAGACAGATAGATCTACTGATTTTTTTTTTTTCACTTGGTTTCCAGTGTTTGGGCCGAGGACCCAGGCATATAGTGGCCCCCACCATATGCCAGGTTATGGCCTGAAAGTGGCCCAGATAGAGTTTGCTATCAGGGGTGTTTCTCATGAAATCTAAACAAATTCTGGTTAGGCCAGGTTTTAACTATCAGATTTTACTGTCAGGCCTTAAGTAGAGGTAGACGTTGACCATCCACAATACTTAAGCATTCACTGACCGCTGATGTTTGTCTGTTGCAGATCAAACTGATGGAGTGAGCTCTTCTAAGCACCCCTTACCTCAGATCAAGAAGAAGGGAGTGGCCAAGGGGAAAGCAAATGGTAGCAAATGTGAGAATTGATCAATTTAATGTTTATTAGAGCAATTATTGTAATGAATTGTATGTATTTTATTTGTTTATTCATTATTATTATTTTTTTTATAATATTGCTTCAGATAGCTGAATCCATTCATTATAGGCCATGGAGGTTCAGTTTGTAGTCAGTGTAGGCATGTCCGGTATCTCATTTCCAGGATGCGATTAATTAACACGTTTCATCACAGTATACAGTATTATCACGGTATTCAATTTAATAGGAAATTGAAAAAAAATCCATAGTTTTAAAAATAACTTAACCAACATCAGTGTTTACCTCATAGAAACAACTTTAATTATTTTAAATAACAAAAAGTACCTCAAACATGAGCACAAATAAATGGATGCACGTGCAGACTGCGGCTGAATCCTCTGTGACTGTGGGCTGATGATCCAGCACTGCTGTATGGCACAAAGAGACCAGACATTAATTGTTTGATTAAATATGCTACAAATATATACATTCCAAAATATATAATTATTTTGTTCTACAATAGTCCTGCTGCAAGACGCAATGATGATGCTGAGATGACGTTTTCCACTTTATTTGCAGCTTTCTTGCAGTGCAATAGTAACAATGAACTCTGAAAATAGGCAAATATACAAAAAACATCTTATTTAAATGAGCATTACTGACACGTACTAATTTACTGTCTGTTTTCTGAACAAGCCAACCAGTCCGCTAATTTAGTGAGGTGGACATGTATAAGCAGCAAGTTCATTTGCACTGTGTGGCAGACAGCGTCCATCATCAGCATACAATCTAAATTATTATTTCACTCTACAACTTTTTAAAAAATCTTATATTTGATTTATTATATGTGACACACGTTAAACTACGCTGAAACAAGCAAGCTTTAAACAATTTTTAACATCCTGTCCTTCAACTGGTAGTTTTAAATTAATGTTAAAGATGGAAATGAGCAGTAAACTTACCTTTATCTCCCTGAATGGGGGTCGTGAAATTGAACATGTTAGACGTGTTCCTGTGTTTCTCTGCCACTTTGTGTCCTCGTGTCTCACACAGAGTGAATCTTCCACCAGAAGTCCCTCGACTTCCATAAAAAATAATTCCAATCTTTGGATAAATTGTCAGTCGTCATCCTTTCGCCATGCTTCTTCTCCACGTGGGGATAGTTTACATTAGTGTGCTCTGCTCTTTTACACATTTAATGTAATACCGTTGTTTGTCTAAGTCAGGGAACAGTCCAGGAATTGGATATTTGGCCTAGAGTGGTGACCTAGTATCATGATTCAGTGTGCTGTACAATATTGAACTCTTGGATCATGATTTATTCCAAAAGATCAAAGCAAATTTGATTTCCAATGTCATTACCCCTTTAATTCATTGATTGATTAGCTCTGATACATAGTTAACATCTTTGGGAATTTGTTTTAATTTTTTTAAGGATATAATTGCATTTACTTAAGTCAAGAACTATTTGAGAAAGCTAAGTTTTTGGTCTGGTTTTTATGGTTATACAATCCATTTTGTCTTGTCAGTTGTAGAGACCACCACGATAACCAAACGCCCGTGGAGTGATAAGGAAAGAAGGGCGGTCAGTAAACATCTCAGTAGCTTCATAGCACAACGCAGAGTTCCAGGTAAAACCGCCTGCATGAAGTGTCTTGCTGAAGAAAACGCCTTAAAGGAGCGAACTTGGAAGGACATAAAAAACTTTGTTTATAACACTATCGTTACCCTCAAGCGGAAATCTGCTGCAAGAATGCTTCAGTTTTAAAAAGGATTAGTTTACTTCCAGTAGCATGGTGTATAGAAAATGCACTCACCCTCTTGCCATCTAAGATGTTCATGCCTTTCTTTCTTCAGTTTTAAATAAATTGGTTTTTAAGTACAACTGAGGAAAGAAAGACATGCACTTCTTGGATATCAAGAGGCTGAGCACATCTGTCAATAACTTGTTCTGGAAGTAAACTAATCCTTTCAAATCCTGTCCCTTTCTATACTCTCCTTTTTTTTTTTTTTTCTTCTTTTTGTTCCTTAATGTCTATTGTGCTGTTAATGTCAATCAAGGATTGGATTGGATTAGGTGATGTTTATGATTAAGAGAATGTTGAAAAAATGTTTAAGTACCATGTTTTTAAACAACAGTTGAAAAATTATATTGCGGCCCTTTTTGGCATTTCTCAGGCAGCTTCTTGGTGATTACCAGAAAAATGCTTAGTAATGCAATAAAATTGAAAGTGTTTGTAAAAATTATTTGAGTCATTATTCTGCTGGTGTTGTTACAGTTCAATGATGACTTAGAGCTGTCTACATTAAAACAAACAACATATAATGTATTAATATTGTACTTAATACAATTCAGTCTGCAATGAACTCAATGGCGCCCCCATCAGGAATGAACTCAAAAGCGCCGCATGAAAATGTCCTCACACCGCTGGTTAAAAACTTTTTCTTTTCCTTTTGTTTTTTAAAGAATCTGAGGTGATAACATTAATCCTGGAGACATCTACTGTTCAAATATAGTAAACATTTACTTGTAGCTGTGCCAGAAATGGTGGTCCTCAGTTCATAGGTTAATTTACCCGGTCCTCACTACCACTGTCATACAGGAATGCGTGTGTGTGTGTGTGTGTGTGTGTGTGTGTGTGTGTGTGTGAACTTTGTAGCAACATTGTGTGTGACTCATTGCAGAAAGGCTTGAATTACCTCCATAACAAATACATTAAAAAAATCATTGGGAAATTTCTTACTGTAGTATTTCTCACAAATGTTACATAAGATCTGCTTCCTTCATGTCTGTCACTGTGCTGTTTATCTGACGCAGCCGAGGCGAAGATTGAGGCAAACTCTGACAGGCACGTGGGAACGGTGGGCGGGGAGAACTTGCAATTAATGCACAGGCAACAAAAACAGCTACATATTGTTCAGAGCAGAAAATCCCAATATTCTGAAAGGTCTAATAAATAATCTGATGGGTGTTTTGAGCTGAAACTTTACAGACACATTCTGGAGACACCAAAGACTTCTCTTGAATCTTGAAAAAGGGGTAAAATAGGTGCCCTTTAAAGTCTCCTATTCTCAGCCCTGTTTAGGCGCACTGTGTTATGATTGGTTCAAACAGCATACTGTGAGAAAAGCATCAGTCGGGAGCACGCAAAAAATAATGCTTTAAGGCAATTTAGAAATCGTACATGTTCAAATCGCGATTTCAATACGATTTCAATGTTTGAAAGCAAATGACAATTTTTTTGGAATGAACCATACCTTTAAGAATCTCTCTCATTAAATTTGCAGTCACTTCAATAGTATAGTTAGTCTTCTAATAAATCCACCGAGCAACAAACGGCTGTGGATGACAGTACTTAAAATGCAGCATTCAAACCGGACACAATGTGAGTTTTTACTGACTTCCACCTGCCATTCAACTACAAAAGGCCAGAGAGACACACTTTAAAGGGCAGATCGGGGGCCGAATTAGCCAAAGCTCTTGGGGCCCCTGATTGATAGACCCGTCAAACCACCAATGGTCCAGCCAGGAGCGCATGTGTCTTTCACTCCAGACACAAGAAAATAAAGCTCTGATCATATTTGCAGAGGAACAAAAGGAGACAGGCCGCACGTCCTTTCGATGGGACGTGCTAAAACAGCGAACAGGGTTCAACAGAGTCCCGCGGGACAGACGGAGGACTATTGACTGGGTCACAGCTGATGGGTCAAACCAATGGAGGAGGGAAAAAAAGCTTCCCAAGAGAGATGGAGATCAGACAATAGATGGAGAAACACGCAGAAGGCCAGACTCCAGCAGCTGCTGCGGAGCATGAGGGAAAGTCGATAGCTGTTAGTTTAGTTATAATAAACTAGCAATGGGAAATAGTAATAGTTTCCATTTAAAGATGCGATGTAAACTTATGGACAAACTGGAATGTTCAACTCAACCATCTTTATTTCTATAGTGCTTTTACAATGCAGATCGTGTCAAAGCAGCTTAACATGGAAGAGTTCTAGTAAATTGAAACTGCTTCAGTCCAGGTTTCAGAGTTGAAATCAAGGCTGGGTTCGAAATCGCATACTTTCTTACTATATAGTACGCTAAAAACAGTATGCGTGCCGAGTAATATGTCCGAATTCATTGAATTCGAAAAACTGTATGCGAGAAGTACTCGGATGACTTACTACTTCCGGCGAGATTCGGAAGTGCGCATTCGATCCAATGATGCCCCGCGAGAGAATTCATGAATGGGAGTGAAGCGACACAAATGATGCGAGTAGGTCACGTGATCATGACAAAATGGCGGATGCAGTACGTCTGAGTTTCATTCACACTACTCACATTCAAACTGTATAGAACGTACTTTTCTAACGGCTGAGTAGTAAATTTAAATTCAAATGCAGTACCTACTGAGTAGTAGGCGATTTCAGATGCAGCCTCAGTTTAGTTCAGTTCAGTGGAATGTAAATGTCACTACTGAAAGCCCAAACACTGAAGAGCAAATCCAACCATTTGAATGTGCAAAATTGAATATGACTAGAACTGTGGCGATAACTGATTTGAGAAATCGATAGACTATGAAAATTTCTAAATGCATTGCTATTCTCTCTTGACTCCAGATGGAGCTAATTAAGGGATGTACTGAATTTTGCACCACCGAAATGTAGCCGAAAAAAAAAAGGTTCGGGTCACTGGTTTGGTTTCACTCTCCTTCCAGTCATAGCTTGTACGTATGTATTTTCAAGATCTAAGAATGTGCAAAATTGAATATTGCATAAAGCAGCGTTTCCATTTAATGAGTCAAAGTGAACAAAATCGTCACTTCCTGATAACCCGAGCCAAATATCAGTCAGAGAAATGTAGTTTAGGGTGTTGGGAAAAGCCACTGTGGTGTTTTTTCTTCTCTATTAAATGAGTTGCGCCTCAGAAGACAGAATGCAATGAACGCGGTGGCTTTTGGAGGCGTGAGACGCTCTTTGGGAGTGCAGACAGATGCTCAAAACAGTTCTGGAGGGAATAATAATAGAATAATAATAATAATGCTGAAGCATTGTGAGGAGAGACTTTGGCTGAGGGATTTTAGAAATGAGCAAAACAACATTTCAGATGTTTTACAATGTGCTGGAAACGCTGGGTTCTCTATTAATGCATCCCATCATGCACATTTTTATAATGTCACAGAGTTAGAACAGATCTTTTAATCCCACTTTCATTGCAAATCCTGTTTTGTGGACATGTATTTAAGCATTACTACGGAGACATGTTAATACACTCCAGTCAATCACTTTGGTGGGCAGGGAAACCACACTCCTACATAAAGTTGTGGTGGGCTTCAAAATCGCTGGGATTTGAATCTTATTTTAACGTCAGGAAATAAAAAAATAAAAAAAGTTTAGCAAATTAGCCCAAAAATTATGCATGATCCACTCATGCTCACAAGAAAAGTAAAGGATGAAAAGTAGAAGTAGGTGTAGATCTGTGGGGGTGGAGCTTATCCACCCTATTACATCATAGAGCAGAAC
Organism: Danio jaintianensis; assembly: GCA_903798115.1. Lineage (NCBI taxonomy): Eukaryota > Metazoa > Chordata > Actinopteri > Cypriniformes > Danionidae > Danio > Danio jaintianensis. Next base: position 2,635,568 of record CAIGQV010019101.1, read on the forward strand.
ATCCCAGAACCTGTCGTTTTATTAGACTGCTTCCAATAGAAGTCGATTTTAGCAAAACCACAAAGTGTTGAGTCCTGAAACTTGCAGGATGTTTTTATAGTACTTTAAGCTCTTACATGTCAAAAGATTAAGGAAATGTTTTGTTTCTCAGTTCATGACCCCTTTAAAAGAGTATAACTATTACTGCTAAATGAACTAAAAAGAAAAGCGCTGCACTAAAAATCGTTTCATAATTGAATAACTACCCTCCAAATCATAATCAAATCATGAAGTCACAGCTGTACATTTAGCATCAACTTTTGCACTTTCGACATCAGCATTAATTAAAGTGCATCTTAAACTCATTGTGCTGACTGAGACTCCTCAATGGGTGTTCAACTCACAACTTCCAGTCATAGCTTGCACGCATGCATAGTTCAAAATAGCCCAAAATTATGCTCTGTAAGTGGATGTTGACCTTCTGTGGAAGCGGAGCTTATCCACCTTATTACATCATAGAGCAGCACATTCCAGAACCTGTCGTTTTATCAGACTGCTTTCGATATAAGCTGATTTGAGAAAAACCACAAAGTGTTGAGTCCTGAAACTTACAGGATGTTTTTATAACACTATAAGCTTTTTATATGTCAAAGGATTAACGGAATTTTGATTTCTGAGTTCATGACCCCTTTAATAGAGTATAATTATTACTGCTAAATGAATTGGCATGGCGGTGCACTAAGAATCGTTTCATAATTAAATCCCTACCCTCCAAATCATAATCGAATCATGAAGTCACAGCTGTACATTTAGTATCAACTTTTTCACTTTTGACATCAGCATTAATTAAAGTGCATCTTAAACTCATTGTGCTGACTGAGACTCCTCAATGGGTGACATTTAGAGTCGACTCCTGACGTATGAAAACAGATGGCTACTGAGCGGGATATAAAAGTAGCGACGCCTCTGACAGACTACATTAATCCGCCACCTTCATTAGGACTGGAATACAGAAAAGGGCAAAGTCTGGTCCACATACAAATAACTTCTTCCTCCAGCAGGGAGCCGCATTTCGTATTCTGCCTGATAAGCACTATGACCCACATTTTTACGGTGATGTGCTGTCATCCTCAACCTCCTCCTGCTCATGTCTGGACGCTGTGCTCATGAAAAAATGATCAGAATAACGGCGGCACACTTAAACAGAGCCGCTGGGATGCGGAGAGGTGTTTTGAACAACCTCCAGACACCATTAGAGAACATGGATTGAGTGAATGATTGACCGCCTGTGGGAGAAAACCAGCAGAGACACACTTTACAACAAACCAGAGGAGAAAACAAGGATTTCAGACTGCTTTCTGGCAGTTTAGTACTAGCATGAATACTTAAGTAAATAATAATACACTTAAATATGAGCACTTGCTATTAAATTGAAAGTATACCACTGTTTGTTGATGTGTTTACTAGAATGAACATGGATTAGGAGAATGATTGACCGCCTGTGGGAGAAAACCTTCAGAGACACACTTTACAACAAACCGGAGGAGAAAACAAGCTTTTCAAACCGCTTTCTGATAGTTTAGCATGCTATTAGCATGACCACTTGATAAGTAAATAATAAAACACTCAAAAAAAAACATGGATTAAAAGTGAATGATTGAACGCATATTGCAGAAAACCATCAGAGACACACTTTACAACAAACCGGAGGAGAAAACAACCATTTCTGACCACTTTCTGACAGTTTAGGCATGAACACTTGATAAGTTAATACTAATACTTTACTTATTAAGTCATGTTTAATGCCATATCAGCAGCATTGGCTATACTCATGGCAACATTGGTGATACATATCCAATGCGTAATTTAAAAACATAACAGTTTCATAAAAACACAAGCATTATGCAAAAACAAATGCATTGTGTGTTTGAAACATCATTGTATATAGCTGTACTGACACTATACGGCTGTGGTGATTCCAGCAGTTATGAATTACACAGCAATCTTACTGTCTTTTCTTTATTACAAACATGCACCGTTTTAAAACTTTTTTTTTACTTGTAAAGCAAATTTTTGATGTGCAGCTGATCACAGAGAGTTGGAACAGATCTTTTAATCCCAGTTTCTTTGCAAATCCTGTTCTGTGGACATATTATATCACTTCAATATGAATGTGGACACACTATACCTACACACAGTTCTGTCAAAACAGCTCCCAAAACTTTATTTTGCATCATAGGTGCCCTTTAAACTAAAGCGTCACCGAAATAACTTATAAAATGTATGTGATTCAACTTCAAAATTGGAACACACCTAAAAATATTACAGTGTATATATTACAAATGCATTTATTTCTAACAAGTGTCCTCAAGGTGGTTACAACAAACCCTCGACAGCGCTGCGATCATTCAGAAACAACATTGATAGAAAAGAAATGATGAGTGTCAACAAAAACAGCTAATCTGAATACAAACCCCAGTGCTGACAGCGGCAAAAATAATGCCACGATACAGACAAATTAAATAAAATCAAACTGTTAATGATAAACCTCATCGTGATTAGTTTTTTTGAGTGTACTTTATTTAAGTCATGCTTTAATGCCTTATCAGCAGCATTGGCTCTATTCATGGCAACATTGGTAATAAATATCCAATACGTAACTTAAAAAACAAGCATTATCCAAAAAATGCATTGTGTGTTTGAAGCATCCTGGTATATAGTTGTACTGACACTATGCGGCTGTGGTGATTCCAGCGGTTATAAATTACATGGCAATTTTACTGTCTATTCTTTATTACAAACATGCATGGTTTTAAAAGACATTTTAAATCTGTGCAGCTGATCACAGAGAGTTGAACAGATCTTTTAATCCAAGTTTCTTTGCAAATCCTGTCCTGTGGACATGTTTATACGCGTTACTATAGAGACATGTTAATATGCTCCTGTCAATCAATTCAGTGGGCAGGGGAAACTGGTGGTTTTACTGAAAATCACTGGGATTTGGATCCTATTTTAACGTCAGGAAATAAAAATAAAAAAAAAGACTTGTTGTGTTTCTATCACTCTAATATGACTGTGGGCACACTTCTGTCCAAACAGCTTACAAAAGTTGATCATCATAGGTGCCCTTTAAAGCGCATCCAAACACAATTGGTGAATGTTTAACCTTTCAAAAGAATATTTTGAAATATATGATGTGAAATATGTCAATTGATTCAACTTAAAAATTGAAAACAGCAACAAATATATTACATTGTTCACAGAAATTCATTTATTTCCTCAAGGTGGTTACAACAAACCCTCGACAGCGCTGCGATCATTCAGAAACAACATTGATAGAAAAGAAATGATGAGTGTCAACAAAAACAGCTTATCTGAATACAAACCCCGGTGCTGACAGCGGCAAAAATAATGCCACGATACACTGACAGAGTCATGAGACGCTGGCGGGAAGCCAAGAGCAATCCAGCCATTATCACTATCGAGGGCGTCTTTCTTTTTTTACGGTCTTATCTCGCATGCTTGGAACTCAGAGCTATGAATGAATTCACTGTGGAGAAGCCAAAGGGTTTGTTTGATCTTAGCGCTCTTCTACAAAATCATGTGACCACTGACACAAGGCCTTGCTCTGCTCTATATTCAGCGCTTCAATGATGGTAAAATAATGCTAATAAAGTCATTTAACCAGCAGATCACAAGCTACTGAACTAATAGGTCAACTCTCACAAAACAAGACTTATTCACTGTGTAAACCAAACATTCAGCCAATATTGAACTGCTCTGTTCTTCTACATCTTATTTTAATTCATTTATCACAGTTTTTCTTTCTTAAAAAGTTATTGTCTTGAAAAATAATACAAAATTTCATGCATACACTGCAAAAAAATGTTTGTGTCTAGTCCAAATATCTGAAAACTCTAAAATCAAGAAGCATTTTCCAGACAAGCAATATAAGTTTGCTAAAGTTAAGCAAATTTTTCCTTAAAACAAGCATAAAAACCTGCCAATGGGTGAGAAAAATAATAATATATCAATGCAAAAACATGATTATTTTGTTTACCCCATTGGCAGATTATTTTATATGTATAATATAGTTATAGTTATTCCTCATATTTATTCAGATATTTTGCATAATAACCTAATTTTTTTAATTGGATGAACTAAATTGGCTGTAGTGTATGAGTGTGTGTGAATGAGTGTGTATGGGTGTTTCCCAGTACTGGGTTGCAGCTGGAAGGGCATCCGCTGTGTAAAACATATGCTGGAAAAGTTGGTGGTTCATTCCGCTGTGGCGACCCCTGATAAATAAGGGACTAAGCCGAAGGAAAATGAATGAATGAATTCACTACTAGCTGCTTTACTAACTACAATTCACTACTGAATTCACTTTAAATTACAAAGAAGCCAAACAAAAATGTATCCCATAGTAATAATCCCAAACTTCTGACAGAGTAGGAACAAAACGGACCAAAAATACACCATTACACCTAAAAACCTGCGATTTGCACTGTGTAAATGAGGTAATGCACTATATTACCTCAAAATAAGCGCACTGTGAAATCTAGAAGACAATGCCAGGAGGATGCATTCGGCAGGGCACACCGACGCCATGGCAACCGAGCAGAAACACAAATTTTAGAGAGTTTTAGAATAATTAGGATTTACTAAAAGAAACAGTATTTGGCGTTTTTCTACGTCTGAGTGTGTGGGAAGAGTTCAAAGAGTCCCAGATGAACAGCGCGGGTGGGTGGAGGAGAGGGCAGCCTGCCAATGGAAAATATCTGACCATTGACTGAAGACGGGCAGAGAGGCAGCCTTTCTTACTCAGAGCTGCTGCCACCACAGCCCAGCAACTGCAGCATGCCACACACCTGTCACACACACACTCACACACGTTCGCGCACACTCACATTCGCGCATACACACGTGCACATACAAGCACAAACAAACATGCGCATAAAAACACACACCAAAGCACACGCACACACAAACATGCACAAATGCACA
>CAIGQV010019101.1:2648704-2659916 GCA_903798115.1 Danio jaintianensis
CACCACAACTTAAACTTATCCTTCTTTGCACACTTACTAATACAACCCAGCATTGAGTCAACTGTGGACAAACCCAACCATTGAGTTAATTTCTGCAATTAAATTGAAAACAAACTGTTGGGTTTCTCCATGTTTGACCCAACATCGGCACTTTGGTTGGACATTTTTTAGCACAGAGTCACAGCACTTTTTTTTTTATTTAGGTTTTACAAACCTTTCCAAATGCCTTCTCATTTAATCGAGGGAAGAAAAAACAAACAGGCACACTAGAGCGAGTCAAAAGCTATTGTTTGCATACATCCTATACCGCTCGGCAGAGAGGCCGGCATGTTTGGACATTTTGTCCCAACACTAAAGGCCCACTTAAGTTCTCTGACTTCATTAGCAAGTGGAGCTTTTAACTTGCATACTGCTACTTAAAGCCTTGTGTTGTAGGACTATTACTATTAGAAAGCCATATTGTCTCTTTAACAGAGCCTGTTGCTGAGGCCTCTTGGATGGTTTAGCCAATGCAGACATAGCGGTGTGAATGTATTCCGGTGTGTGTGTGTGTGTGTTGGGGGTTGGAGAAGGGGTTTCGGAAAAAATAAAAAAAGAGGGACCACAGAACGTGACATGGATGAGTGAAAGATTTCTAGGCCAAGGACACAGAAAGCCTTTGACAGAGAAAAAGAAAGACAGAGACAGCCTGGGAAAAAGAGTAGTGAGAGTTCATTAGACACAATGCGGCCAGTAAATAAAATTACTTACTGCTTGCTTCTATGGCCGGTCCAGATTCAGAATGGTTTCTTTAAACACTAGGAATGCCAGCTATTGTGAACGCACTCATGAATCCAGGAGATCGCCATTAAAAAGGGTCGTTTGCTATTACGGACACTAAACACCTCCTCTATGCACATACTAATGTGTTTTAAATGAAAATTTCACATTTCATCGTTGTTAAAATCTCACAATCTAAGTGTAATTCAGGTTAGGGGTGGGAGGAATGACCAAAATTATATTTCACAGTCATTTTATTTCACAGTACAGATTTATTTGTTTTTACAATATAGTGATTTAAATGGGTAGTTATTCCCAACACGACAAACAAAAAATAAAAAAAGATAAAATAAAAAAAGGATAATAATAAATAAACTTACATACTTCAGAAATGAAAATTACTGCATCATTTTTTCTTTTATTTGGACCTTCTTAAATATAATAGTGAAGCACAATACTGGATTTTTCTCAATTTTCTAATAATCTTAAAATAATCTTGTCTGTTTTTGAGAAATGTTAATTTACAGGTTTGAGATTTGTATTCCCCACACACGTTATTTATTTATTTACTTAATTATTTACTGTTACCGGGCCGCACGAGAAATCATTAATTATTTCTATTTTAACGTTATTTATTATGCGAGTCAGAACAATCTTTTATTTTGAAAAATCTTTTATCTTGAAAAATACATATTTATAAATATAAATATTCTCTCAGCTATATCTCAGTCACTTGAGTGCCAAAATTTAACCCACAAGTTTCCCACAAGAATGAACCCGCAACCCATTTGTCAACAAATCAGGTGAATCCAGCATGTCTGTGCAGGAAGAAGACCAACTGCTGGAGATCGCAAATGACGGTGGCTTTAGAGGCCGTTCACATTCGCAAGTTCGTTATTTCCAATGGAGGCGTGCGGATTGCGTCGCATATTGGGAGCGACGCGTGCCCCCAGTTGAAAACATCTTTCAGAATGCCGTGAGTGCACCGCAAGTCACATGACAAGAACTGACCATGCAGCTTCATACTTCATATGGAATACAGTGCCGTGCAGAGACCTTTGGAGGGGCAGGGCCTCCCTCTGCACTGATGAAATATACACATTATGGTAGACCAATTACTTCAGACAAACACAAAGCACCCAAAACATTGCATTGCTTTTTAATTTTCTCCATAAATAAAACTTGTATCAGAGCTGCAGCAATGTTTTATCAGCTTGACATCCTCTGAGAAAACATTGATGGCCGCCTAGCAATCTATGTAGATCCACACCCCCCAACCACCTCGGGTCGCAGTAAAATTTTCAAGCGTTGACCGGTCCGCGGTGATAAAAAGGTTGGGGAACACTGCTCTAAAAGACACATTTTTGAACCCTTAAAATATTAGTTACTGGAGACCTGCTGCCAGTAAGTTACTGATTGTAAACAGTGTAATATATTGTTATAATATAAGTCAAGTTCAAGTCAAGTTGAGCATTATTGTCATTCCGCTACATGTGTGGACAAAGTGGAAAGGAACAAAATATATTAAATGTATAGTTTTGTTCAACAGAAACTTGCTTTCTTATTTTATTGTATGTTGTTCTGGTAAAAGCATTTGCTGACAACTTAAACACGACTAATATTTTCTTTCCCTAAATGAAATTATGAATGATACTGTAAAGGCAGGCACCGTGTGTCACGCCGATCACTCGATGCAGAAGTATAAATCAGCTTTTAGAGTAACTGAGTTACTTTTCAGACACAGTAATTAAAAATGTAATTTAAATACAATTTGAATGATGTAATTAGTAATTAATTACATTTTTGAAGTAACTTACCCAACACTGCTCCTTGGTGATTGAAAATGTGGATTGAAATTCTACTAAATGCAGTTACTGATTGCAGAACAAAATAAAAAAAAAACATCTATGCTCAAGACAAAACTATTCACAATCAGCAAATCCACTTTTAGAGACAGAACTGGGCTAGCTGAGAGAAACCAGGTGCCAGCAGGGTCTAAAATTACTATTATGGTCCACTTTAGCCCACATTCAGAGGTGGTCAAAGATTCATTGTGCTTATAGTGTAAACACCCAGGCACTCAAACAGTAAATTACTGCCTACACCTGTAAAATCAACCAATGCACCTAAAACAGGGCTTTTCTTTCAACAGACATCACACACACACAAAAGCATATGTAAAACTACCATATCCAAACTTTTTTAGTGCACTTAATATGAACACAGACCATGTAAAGTTCAGACAGCACAGGTGTCATTATCCTGCCAGAAATTTCATTTGTTGATCAGTTTAAAAAGTACATACTGAAAAAGTGCTGGGTTTTACACAATTCCTTTATGTTGTCCTAACACAAATCAGTTAAGTTCACTTAATTCATTTATTCATTTTCTTTTTGGCTTAGTCCCTTTATTAATCAGGGGTCGCCCCAGCGGAATGAACCGCTAACTTATCCAGCATATGCCCTTCCATCCACAACCCAGCACTGGGAAACACCCATACACTCTTGCATTCACACACATACACTACGGCCAATTTAGCTTATTCAACTCACCTATAGCGCATGTGTTTGGACTGTGGGGGAAACCGGAGGACCCGGAGGAAACGCACGCCTACACGGGGAGAACATGCAAACAACTGACCCAGCCGGGGTTTGAACCAGCGCCCTTCTTGCTGTGAGGCGACAGCGCTACCCACTGCGCCACCGTGTCACTCTTGTGTTGTTTCAATTCATTTTAAATAAGTAGATTGAACAAGCAGCAAAAGTAATTTTTTGAGTGTATGTAACGAACGGTGGACTGTTTTTGTTTACTTTCTGTACTCATTAGCATATAGGTGCTTAGTAAAAACAACACAGGCTCATTGTAAATATGTTGCAGTGCATTTGACTGCAGTTCGTAGGTAAAATGAACACTAGGGGGCAGTATGACGACAATAACTTTTGTTCCTTTTTACACTAATGATTATTACTAAAGGATTATTTTTGTACAGTTCTTTGCACAGCACCAAACAAATACTACGAAACAACTTTACGATGTCTATGATTTCTAATTGAATATGTTTGTGCCACCTAGCTATCTCAATATTGACAACTTTTCTGGCATGGTCAGTTTGCTTAGTAGCTCACCCTGTACGGTGTTGTGCTTGTGTTGCACAGCGATTTGGTTCGAACTGAAGCATGCTTTCACAAAAGAGATAAAAGCAATGTAAAATCAAGGTAAAACTATGTGGTCCCTGTGCATTTTTCTCTTACGTTTGCTTCTGAAAACTTTATTGGTTTGGGTTTAGGTTGGTGGTTCGCTAACTGATCTATACGATAAGTGTTGTCTTCTCCTGGACGTGTACAAAAAGGAGCTGTTTCTGAAACGTAAAACTAAATGTACATTAAGTGACGAATTTCAGATTCGCAAAAATGTAGCCAGCGCCCTCTAGTGGATTTGTCATCTGAAACGTGCAACAAAACATACCCGGAGCAATGTATTTTGAAAATATATTACACAAAAAAGGTAAAAAGAAGCACAAATTTCCAACGAGCCAACATTTTTGAGGTAAAAACATGTCTGTCAATCCATAAACTGCAGGACTGCGTTAAATCTTAGGCCGGATGAAGAATAGTTACAGCACTTAAGGGTCAAACACATATAAAATGATATTAAAATGCACATATTGGCAAGTATCGACAAACACAGTTAATCATGTCTAAAGTCACTGCAAATTGTTGAGAGAAAATAAATGTGTATCAGTATACTGGATCTGTGCATTGAGTCTTAAAGTGACGGCAGTCTAAAAAACCTGCCACTGTTTGCGTCATTAATATTAATCAAACGAAAATCACTCACTGCTCGACTGAATAACCTTTGTAGCATTAATAAAAAATATATACATTTAATTATTTATTATGTATACATTTGATTTAGCAAGCACTTCTTGCTTGAATTATCTACGGTATCTGCAAGCATTTGTTGTACTATTGTTTGTAATTACAGATATCAAAAATTACCTCATCATATAATAACTCAAGTGACGACATTTCTGATGTCACTGATATCCAATTACATATCCTTGGCAAACTTTTATTTCTTTACCGCTGTATATTATCAGATTATCCACTTGTTCTACATTAAAAAAATTAATGCATTTGCCAAACAATCTGCTTGCTTTTTTCTCCAAAAGTTATCATGAATGTACTGAATAATAATTTCACACAGGATTAAAAATGCTACTTGATGCTTCTTCTTTGGTCGTTTTTTGACAACATGTCTCCAAAGGCAATTAAAAGTGTATATCTGCATCTTATGAGCAGTTGAATGGGATCGTGACATTAGAGCTGATGCCCTGGGGGTCTGTGAGAAACTTAAGACATTGCCACACATTTTCACACACTTTATAAAAAGCTTACGCATGTGAGCAGGACATTGACAGAGCTACAAGGATGCCAGTGACTAAAAGCAGCAAACATTCAGGAAGCTTCGGATTAAGAAAATGGGTTTCACCATCTCTGAACAACTAGAATGAACAATTATACAGCTTTTATACACGGTTCATCTCTTACATTAATCAGTCCCTCCTGGATTGTGAGAGTCCAATAGTTCTTAAGATAAAAAAATATATGTATATATTTGACAAGTTTGTGTGCATTTTTACAGAAAAACACAATAATTGAAGCAAATAATGACATTAAGCATCACAAAATCTGTCATAGGCCACAAACATAAAACAAAAGGTCTGACTAATGGTGAAATTGTAAACCCAGTGAGACACAGCAACAGTTTAAAAGCTGCACACATTGTGGATTGTGATTTATGTGTTGTTTGCTTTGAGCATGGTGCGATAATCTTCATATTTGTTTCCTATGTAATCAGAAATTAGACTCATTAGGCAAATCAATTTCAGTACAGCCTATGTAGGTCAAAGACGAAAAGGGGTTTTCAGGCATCAAACAATTAAGTGTACTACAGCTATTTTTAACATTGCAATGTGTCCTCTTTAATAAAAGAAATAAATATATATTGAATTTCATACCATTTTACAGTGATTTACAGAAAACTAAAATGCAATGCAGTGTAAATAGCAAAAGAGGGAGGCATATTTACACTAGGAATCATTTGATGACATTGATGATAATTCCACTGCCCTTCAAACTACAGGGTTGTACGCATTTGTTAGTGAGGGTTTAATAATATAAAGCAGAATCAAATTGAATATGATCACATATTCTAGCATAGTGCAGGTCATAATATAAATCTACAGAATTTATCCACTGTTGTAACATTTTCACATTTATCAGATGCATTAAAGTAGACACTTTACTTAAATTCATTATAAATTGTGTGTATATAAAATATGTTTGTGTAAATATCAAAATGTGATTTGTGTTTAACCCATGTAGGAGTCGACAATTCAAGTTTTGCAAAGACAAACAATATTTAAAGAAAAAACAAATATTTTCCATGACAGATCCTTACAAAACCAATCACTTGAAAAAGTTCTAAACCAGAGATGCCCAAAGTAGGGCCCATTGTAGCCTTTGATTTGGCCCACCATCCCATCTGAGAGTGAGAATGATGAGAGATCATCCTTTCTAATTTGATGTAACCTTTTATTTGTTTTTGTTTTATTGCTGAGCTATTAAAAAAAGCAAACTGAAATTAAATGTTGTAAATGAATCTGAGCTTTAAAAACGTAAATACTGTCACTCGACGGATAGAGGACTATGAAGACATCAGCGAGCAAATCAAGAAGAAAAACTAGTGTAACTCCATTCTGTTATGACTTTTTACTGTAGTAAGTTCATGATACAACTAAAAATGTATATGTGTTGTATTAGTTAATATAAAGCAATGTTTTAGTTATTTTTAAATCAATTAGGAAATTACCGATGGCAACTACATGTACCTTTGGCCCACTAGTCTCAATCAAGTTCGGTTTTTAGCCCTTCATAAGAAAAAGTTTGGGCACCCCTGCTCTAAACAAAACATGATCAACATTTTAAGGTTTAAACGTCAGTGTAACAAAGTGTCATACAAGATAAGCTGCAATCTTTAGATTTTCTTTAGAACAACAATGCTAGCGTAAAATTAAATGAGAATATGAAATGCACTAAAACCTCTGTTCTGTTTTAACCAAACATTGGGCCAAACATTGAAAAAACAATCAAATGGTTAAAAAGAGTCATTTACAAATTATTTAAATAACTAACCCAATGTTGGAATTGTCCATATTTGATCCATCATTGAGTTAAAACCACCCAGCATTATTTTGGAGTGCATGTACACTATGGCTAACACTGTAACATATGCACTCAATACAAAATGTTGGGTCGTTTTAACCCAACGGTGGGTCAAATACAGACTTAGGTTAAAAAGTGTCAATTATATTTACTTAAAAAAAATTTTACCCAACACATTGAGGTAAAGATGGTTTTATATTCGCACATTCCTTCAGTGGCAACTTGTGACATGCTCCCTATATTGTTTACTATGGTACTTTGAATACTCTGTCTGAAATCACATGCAAGTATGGCTTGAAAACAACATGCACTATTTATTTGACTGAACAATGTTGTATTTCGACAGTCATTTGCTGCTAATATGATTTCACGATTTGCAAATAATATTTTTGTAAATTTATATTATTGAGGAGAAAGTCCATATGTGGGAATTTAAAACCAACTTCACCTCAATACCCAACATTGGGTTTGTCCACATTTGACCTAATGTTAAGTATTGGTAATTATTGGTAAAGGTTAGGTAATGTTTTTTAGAGTGTATGATTAGAAAACGTGTTTATGCTGCCTATAAGGCACGGCTAACACAGATACATATAATTAAACGCAGTGTTATGTAAGAAGTGGAAGTGTTTGGAAAGCATACAATGAATATTGTAACTCACAGAGCTACATTTACGCACGCTTTTCGCAATCGCTCCAAGGCTCTTTTGTTTCCTGATATACAAGGGAAGACATCTAGCTGACATTTACAGCCCTATCGATCCATCATGCGACATTTCCACCGATGCAACAATGAATTTATCCGCGTAATTCAGTGCATTTCTTTTATTAAGGCCGAAACTGCGCTTTGAAGTCGCCACATTCCTGCCCGCGTGCAGCGGCTGTTCCAACATGTTGCGAATACACTGACTTACAAACAAGTGGCGATTATGTCTTTTTAATAACACTTCTTCTCAAAAGACAGTCTACTTTAAATGCTACACCGCTGAGACGTTCACGTTTAAGGTGAACCACAGACAGTTCGTACTAACTACTACTATACAGCTAATAATCGATGGCATTTCTCTAGACTGGAGACACTAGGCTATTTATACACACAAACAACAGCATTACTATCACTTTAAAATCTCAAAGAAAAAATCCATATATGATAAAAATCGCGCATTTCTGCGTAACGCGATTTTTTGGGTTTGTTTTGTTGGCGTAAGTGAACTCTTTGAAGATCATGCGCTTCAATTCTGCTCGCTCACACACACACACACACACACACACACACACACACACACACACTGCTTTCTGTGCTGTTTCCATTCAGTGTTTACATGTGTTCTCAAAGCTAAAGCCAAAAAGGAAATAAATAAACCTCAAAAATCACACTTACCTTCGGCGAGGAGCGTGAAAGTTAAAAGGCTGCCACAAAGCACCGCAGTGAGCCTCATCGTGAAGAATCCTCTTTCGCGAATGTTTCTCTGAAGTATCGAGCGACTCAATTACATTAATAACTCTTTAAAAACCATCGTTCAAGCCCCGTCTGTGATCCCGCTCGGTTGCGGGCTGAGCTCAACTACAGACAACTCCAGCGAAAGCCTCGAGATGTTGCTCTCAGCCCGTCTCTGCTTCTGCTGGAATGATCAAAAGGTGCATTGGATTGTACCATGTGTGTTTCGGGGGTAGTTCCTATTCCAGTCCAGCAGATCTAGAGGGAAACCGAGGGCACGGATCATCACAAAATCACCATTCCCGAGAGACAGACTTTCCTAACTTCGCTTTCGAGGATTTGTTTGCTCTGGAACAGCGAGTTTTCGTCACACTTTTTATGGGGTTTTAATTGTCCACGCCTCGCCGCGAAAACTTTGAAGTTCTTTGAAGATTCCCTTTTCGAACGCGAGACCGAACGGCGGCCCTTTTGAACACAAAGTGAGGCGATCCGAGTCATGTAAAGGACGTCAGTGGACTGTATTTAGCTCTACTGACGACTTTAACTTTATACACTTCAGTTACCGCTGCTGTCTTTACAATCACTGCATTTGATATATAATAATTAATGAAAAAACACTGTAAAAAAAACAAATATGATTGAGGTAAAGTTGGTTTTATATTCACACATTCAAAATGTGTCCTTAATAATAGAATTTCAGGAAATTATTCTTTGGAAATGCTAAATAGGGAAAATATATTAGCAGCCAATGACTATCAAAGTACAGCATTGTTCAGTCAATTACCGCAAGTAAATAATGTGATATCAAAATTGGTAAAAACTGTAGCAATAGTGTATAAAGCAAGTTTTATCTTGGATGCATGTATTATACAACACACTTATGTTGCCATATATGAGTTATTGTGTTGAAATCTGGGGGAATACATATAAATCTTCCTTGCGATCCTTAAGTACAATACAGAAAATATTAATGACTATCAAAAGTACAACATTGTTCAGTCTATTAAATAGTGAAAATGTTGTCTTACTTAAATGTGATTTCAGACCGAACATTCAAAGTAAACAATATAGGTGTCACAAGTTGCCACTGAACGAATGTGCGAATATAAAACCAAGTTTACCTTAATAAAATCATGTGATCTATAAGTCATGACAACCTACACTGTAAAAAAAAATGGTTTGTTTTGTTTGCGTAAGTGATACTACTGTATTATCAGAAATAGAATTAATTTTAGTTTCTTTCTCAGTGGTCTTTAATGGGTAGATGTCCTGTATACAGTAGACTTGAACAATACTTAACAAAGTTAAGATCTATTCTTTAAACCAGGCTCATTTTTAAGGTTAAGCAAAATAAAAGGCAGATCAAGTGTCAGATTCCCTCAGGTCTTACATAACTATGACACACACACACAGTACAGTACGTCATACAACTCCGGTTTCTCAAATTATTATTGTTTCTCGCAAAGATTATTTTGTTTTTACGCCATCTTTATGAGTGCATCAGTGCTTTGGCTGCATGACTGTCAATAGAGGAGAGAAATATCTTAGAGCTGATTAACTTCATTTGTGTTTTTGAAGATCACAGGACTGATTATTTAGCCAATCGCCATAGACAAGAATAAAAATAATGTAGTGACTGGGGTGGCTTAGTGGTTAGCACTGTCTCCTCACAGCAAGAAGATCGCTGGTTCGAGTCCCGGCTGGGTCAGTTGGCATTTCTGTGTGGAGTTTGCATGTTCTCCCCGTGTTGGCGTGGGTTTCCCCCGGGTGCTCCAGTTTCCCCCACAGTCCAAACACATGCGCTATAGGTGAATTGATTAACTAAATTGTCCGTAGTGTATGAGTGTGTGTGTGAATGAGTGTGTGTTTCCCAGTACTGGGTTGTGGCTGGAAGGGCATCCACTGCGTAAAACAAATGCCAGAATAGTTGGTGGTTCATTCCGCTGTGGCGACCTCTGAAATAGAGACTAAGCCGAAGGAAAATGAATGAATGAATGAATGAAGTAGTGACTGCAGGTTGAAGGAAAATGGTGGAGTAAAAGTACCGATACAGCACTAAAAATACATCCAAGTAAAAGTAAAGTACACATTTTTAAAACTACTTAGTAAACAATTAAAAATACTCAATTACAGTAATGTGCCCGGCTGTCTGGAATACTCAATTCTGATTGGTGCTCTCTATAGTATGATATATGTGAGCTAGTATATGTCACAGTATATGTCGATGTTATTTTAGTATCATTGAGACATTTCATATTGAGTTGTATTTTGTATCAGGTTTTAAACATGTTTAATTGCCTTTTCAATTGTAGTGAAAGTCTGTGGTGCATTTTATTGCGCACAGCAGTTGTTTATTGCATTTGAACTGGTTTTGTGAATGGCACACTTGGCAATGCTGAAGGTCAAAGTTTAAGGTCAAGTTTATTTCTATAGCTTTATACTATTTAGATTTTGTCAAAGCGGATTTATGAGGATGAACAGGAAAGCATAAAAAGTCAGATAAATTTATATAAAGGTTCAAGGTGAAAGACCTGCATATGTTTAACAAGATGAAAGGGTGTAAAGGACATGTGGAAAGCCTATAAATGGAGATGGTTGTTTGGTTGTTTCATGCAAATGATTAACCTTTTTTTTTCCAAAATATAAATGAATTTGCATGCAAAAAGAATATATATAATTTACACGTGACAAAAAATACTCATAAAAGGTCAACAAAACACACAAGGCAGCCAGCAAGAAGTGTGTGTGTGTGTGTGTGTGTGTGTGTGTGTGTGTGTGTGTGTGTGTG
>CAIGQV010019101.1:2665387-2677720 GCA_903798115.1 Danio jaintianensis
GTGCGTGTGTTTAATATAATAACCCTGAGCCTAACCCTGAACTCAACCTCACTCAGAAAAATATTTTTGGTGCTTGTTCAAACTACTTATTTAAAATAAGCTGAATCAACACAATTTCTGTGGTTTTTTTAGGGTAAGCTTAATTGTTTTATGTTCAATCTACTTAAATTTGCAAAAACAATTAAGTTCACGTAATTAATTTGTGATGGGACAACATGAAGGATTTGTGTGGAACCCAGCATTATTTACAGACTGAACACACACTCAAACCATGTAAAATGAGCTTAAACAACACAATTCTTGAGATTTTTTTGGGACAATTTAATTGTTTTAGGTTCAATCCAAGTTAACTTAATCGATTTGTGTTGGGACAACCTAAATAAATTGACAGTAAAAATTGACAGTACTTTGTAACGTCAACATAATCACAGCTGAAATCGTATGATTATTAAACCATAAATATCAAGATTTATAGCATTTATGCTATACTTACAGTATAATATCATATTAAGTTTTGACGTGTTCAAAGAGAAATATGAATTTAACGAAAGAGAGACAAGAGATAAATAAATAATGATGATGTATAATATATATTTATATATAAAATATATGTCGTGAACATCTGATAACATTTAATTGTCTATTAAAAGACAAAAGAAAGAAACAAACATAAGGGGTTGAAATTTAGTTTAGCACTTGTCTAGCCTAGGACCTGCCCACATGAAAATACAATTTATTCATTCATTTTCCTTCAGCTTAGTCTCTATTTTAGAGGTCGCCACAGCGGAATGAACCTCCAACTATTCCAGCATATGGTTTACACAGCAGATGCCCTTACAGCCGCAACCCAGCACTGGGAAACACCCATACACGCTCATTCACACACACACACACACACACACACACACACTCATACACAACGGACAATTTAGATCATCCAATTCCCCTATAGCGCATGTGTTTGGACTTGTGGGGGAAACCGGAGCACCCGGAGGAAACCCACGCCAACACGGGGAGAACATGCAAACTCCACACAGAAATGCCAACTGGCCGAGCCGGGACTCGAACAAGCGACCTTCTTGCTGTAAGGCGACAGTGCTAATCACTGAGCCACCGCACCGTATTTACAACACTATGTTAATGAATGCCGCAGCATACTGTATTATTAACCATAGTGAACTGATACACTGCAATAAATTGTGTAGTATACTTCAGTTTTTACTACAGTAAACTGTGATGTATTATATAGCCTAGTTGTAAAAAATCTAGTACAGTACTGGGTCATTTGTTTATGTTGCTATAGTTGTTGTGTTACCATAGAATCGCCACCACTGATTAATTCAAGTACTTTATGGTTCAAAAACACTACAGTATTGATGATGAATAATTTCAACATATCTACGCATATCTCTGTCTGACTGCTATACGAATATTGTTGTGAATTATTATTTTAACAAGGGCTGCACGGTGGCGCAGTGGGTAGCACAATCGCCTCACAGCAAGAAGGTCGCTGGTTTGAGCCCCGGCTGGGTCAGTTGGCATTTCTGTGTGGAGTTTGCATGTTCTCCCCGTGTTGGTGTGGGTTTCCTCCGGGTGCTCCGGTTTCCCCCACAGTCCAAAGACATATGGTATAGGTAAATTGAATAAACTAAATTGGCCGTAGTGTATGTGTGTGAATGCAAGAGTGTATGGGTGTTTCCCAGTGTTGGGTTGCAGCTGGAAGGGCATCTGCTGTGTAAAACATATGCTGGATAAGTTGGTGGTTCATTCCGCTGTGGCGACCCCTGATTAATAAAGAGACTAAGCCGAAAAGAAAATGAATTAATGAATATATAATTTTTTTCATATATATATTATTTGTATACACCTATATAAATCACAATAAGGAATAAAACCGATGGAGTGGTTTTTGGACAAATATTGAGACAAGATCTCCCTCTGCTGGACAGCAGACAGAACCACATGTCTCTGAATGTCTCCAGGAACTGAATTAGTCTATTTTAGCCTCTTAAAGAGACAGTTCACGCAAAAATGAAAATTCTGTCATCATTTCCTCATCCTCCACTTGTTCCAAACCTGTTTGAGTTTCTTTCTTCTATTGAACACAAATGAAAATATACTAAAGAATGCTGTCAAATTGCATAGTATTTTTTGGTTTCTACTATGGACATCAATGGCTACAACATTCTTCAGAGCAGGGCTGCACGATATTGGTTTTGTTATCATATTTTTTATTCTGCAATATGAATATAATTTTAATATATTTTACTCAAAATAGCTCTGTTTGAAAAGAATTCCTCATTTTAGACCCGATTGGGGTGATTTTGTTGGGCATCTTAATAATATAAAAAATACAAATTGCTAGCATAGGTAAAGTTTTCAGCTCTCAAAATCATTCAACATGAATCCACAAATTTTGTACAAAATTCAGTGCACAGAATTAGCAAAAAAGATCTTTTCAGACACTGTCTTAGACATAGTTATGCCTGTTAAAGTGACCAGAAAATGCAAACAAACGACTTTATCATTACCATAACATTAAAAATATTCCCTTTTAGGCAACTGCTTATTATTTTGTGATCTACTATTTCTTGTGTTGATAAAAATGTAACAATCTAAATCATTTATTAACTTATTTACTTTGTATCCCGGCCATCATGATGGCGCAGTGGGTAGCACGATCGCCTCACAGCAAAAAGGTCGCTGATTCGAGCCTCAGCTGGGTCAGTTGGCATTTCTGTGTGGAGTTTGCATGTTCTCCCCGTGTTCGCATGGGTTTCCTCCGGGTGATCCGGTTTCCCCCACAACTCCAAAGACATGCGGTATAGGTGAATTGGGTAAGCTAAATTGTCCGTAATGTATGTGTGTGAATGAGAGTGTATGGATGTTTCCCAGTGATGGGTTGCAGCTGGAAGTGCATCTGCTGCGTAAAGCATATGCTGGATAAGTTGGCGGTTCATTCCGCTGTGGCAACCCCAGATTAATAAAGGGACTAAGCCAAAATGAATGAATGACTAAACTAAACGTATAATCTGCTGATCCAAAGCATCAGTAATGGCTGTTTAACACAGTGTCTGTCACTAACTGGATAACTGTAATTGGAAACTACATGTAGTCATTGTGAATTCAAGCCTGAATTATTGAACACAGTGACAGCGCCAGTAAGCATCCCTTTTTTCCCCACGGTTGGACAGTGAACATGTCTAAGAAAGTTAAGGTAAGGACGCAGACTCCATTTCTTTCTTACTTTTATGTGCCCATTATCAGACTTTTTTATTGACTTGCTGAGTACAAATATTGGTGTGCATTTAGTAGCCACAAAAACGAATAAGAGAACTACATTAATCTTCTTCTACTGAAGACTTTGAAGATGGTAAAAAGTGGTAATAAAATAATGCTGGTGTAATATCTGATCTATATGAGCAGGTAAACTCTGTAAACTGAAATACAAATCATCCCAGCAGGCACAGGACGTCAACATGATGTCAGATTGAAGTTGTACCCCAACATCGTGGGGACGTCGCATTTTGTTTGGAAATGAAAATCGGGTTGTGTCAGAAACCAACGTCAGGCCAACGACAATGTCCAATGTTCAACCTAAAATCAACCAAATATCAACATCTAATGATGTTACAGCTTGACGTTGTGTGGACGTTAACACCATGACGTCTGTCAGACATTGGATTTTGGTTGCCATACCTGACAAATAAATGTAATTGACATCAGTATGACGTTGGTTTTTGGTCACTTTCCAACACAACCTAAAATCAACCAAATATCAACGTCATTTGATGTCATTATTAGATGTCAAAATAATCTTGTCCTAACGTTGACACTGGATAGACATTTAACTTTGGTCACCTGAAGTCACGACCTAAATCTAACCTATTATTAACGTTTTATGATGTGGTGTGCCTGCTTGGATATCTGTATTAGATGAATAGTTTTGATTTTATTAAATCATTTACTAAGTCACAGATGAGATGGTGGAAAATTTTCACATTTTTAAGTCCCAGTTATTTTAACAGTACATAACTATAATACACAGTTGAAGTAGGGCTGGACGATTAATCGAAAAGTAATCGAAATCGTCATTCAGAACCTATAATCGATCTAATTTTTCCAGGTCAATTTTTTCAGTTACTTTCCCTACTGCCCGTGGAGTCACGTGACCCACTCTGTTTAGCCTTTAATTATATTTCTGCTGCCACTTTGTAGCCACATCTGATCTCTGGTCAAGTAGGACGATGGACCCATTCTTGAGCCTTACTTTGCACTTTATTGACAATGATAGGAAGCTGCGCCAGAGATGCCTTGAGACGGCATATTTTCTATTCCATTAAAATTATCATTTACATTTTAATACTAGTTTACAGAAGATGCAAGAAATGCACTGTTTAAAATATTATTTACTGGATATACAAGAGTTATTTTATTTAGAAGAGATACTGCTTATTTTCTACTTTTAATATGAAAAACATTGAAAATAATTGATTTTGTTTCCAAAAGTGCGAGTTATTTATTTTCACTTTTTTTATAAGAAAACTGACTGTTCGTTTTAGGCAATGTGTGTTTTAATTTCAGTTGTTCAACGTTGATGTTCAATAAATAATCATAGATAGTAGATAGTGTGTGTTTCCTTCAATTATTTTAAAAATCAAGTAACGCACCCTTCATTCAGAAATCTCTCACTTGTAATATGTGCGCATATTTACTGTACAAAACCTGTCAGTGAACTACGAGGGCAAAAAATAAATAAATAAATAAAATAAAAATGTTCATTAATCGCAATCGAGTTAAAATGTTCAACTAATCGAGATTTAGATTTTAGGCCAAATCGCTCAGCCCTAGATGAGATGGTGGAAATTTTTCACATTTTTAAGTCCCAGTTATTTTAACAGTACTTAACTATAATACACATTTGAAGTCAGAATGATTCGCCCTCCTGTGATTTTTTCCCCCAAATATTTCCCAAATGATGTTTAACAGAGCAAGGATTATTTTCACAGTATTTCCTAAAATATTTATTTGTTTTATTTCAGCTAGAATAAAAGTTTTTAATTTTTTAAAGAACATTTTAAGGTCAATATTATTAGCCCCTTTAAGCAATATTTGTTTTTGATTGTCTACAGAACAAACCACTGTTATACAGTGACTTGCCTAATTACCCTAGTTAAGCCTTTAAATGTCACTTTAAGCTGAATACTAGTATCTAGAAAAATACCTAAATATCAAATATCAAATATTATGTGCTGTCATTATGGTAAAGATAAAATAAATCAGTTATTAGAAATGAGTTATTAAAACTAAACTCTTCTCTCCTTTAAACAGAAATTAGGGAAAAAATATACGGGGGGGGGGGCTAATAATTCTGACTTCAACTATAGGCACATATCCCCAATGAGTCTGTGTTGTATAAATCCCTCACTGAGCAATGGACCCTGCTTTAAACTAAATATTATGTGACAGCTATGTCTTTCTTTCAGTCTATTTATATCTCTACTGTGCAAAAGTCAAAAACAGATAGTTCACCCCAAAATTTAAATGTCATTCCAAATATTATTTTTAATTCTGTGTAACATTAAAGATACTTTGAAAAATGTTGGTGACCAAACAACCTTGATGTCGACTGATTTTCACTGGACAGATTAAAAACACTGGGACAGTTCTCCAAATATTATTTTTATGTCCTTCAAAACCAAGTCATGCACTTCCGGAATTACTTGAGGGAGAGTAAATGATGACAGATGTACAATTTTTTTGGGTTAACTATCCCTTTAAGTTTCCATATTTGGTGACATTTGAAAAACTTGTCCCAAAACCACTTTTGAGGGCAATTTTCAAGGGGAAGGAGTTTGGCTTGATATTCATTTGTCATCTTTTTTATTTAGAAGTATTAAAAAGGACTGGGGGGCGCGACACGGTGGCTCAGTGGTTAGCACTGTCGCCTCTCAGCAAGAAGGTCGCTGGTTTGAGTCCCGGCTGGGTCAGTTGGCATTTCTGTGTGGAGTTTGCATGTTCTCCCCGTGTTCCAACAGGGAAAACCAGCAACAATCAAGAATGCATGATTATATGCTGTCATAGCTTTGCAATCAAAAAAATTTTTATAATGGAAGTCAATGGGGCAAAAACAGCCCCGAACATAATGAAAGGGGAGTCCATTTGAACAGTACGCAAGGGTTAATTAAAGAAGAAAGAAAAAATTGGATTTGATTCATCTCAAACCGTTACGCTAAACGATAATGAATCACCTGGATCTGACTTCATTCATCAGCTTGGATCCAAATGACATTGTCCTATCCTTTGATATGTGTGTGACTGCACATGCGGTGATGTGCATGTCTGCTTGTTTGTGAGATGGACGTCACAGTGGTTGTTGTTTTTTTCTTAGCGTGGGAAAGAGAGAGAGAGAGAATTCTGGTCAGATCACAGTAACTTTGACGTGTTTTTTGGGGGGCGGAGAGAGACGGTAGACTAACAGACCATTCATTTACAAGCACATATTTCAGATCGGCCCACAAGAGCGAGAGGAAACCACTTTTCCCTTTTCCCCCCCTTCCTTCTCTTACTGGGACTGTTTGTAGAGCGGCTGGGTGGAGCTGAACGCACACACACACACACACACACACACACTCTCAGACAGATGTTCATAGACATGTACCTCTCAACCAGCGAGGAGTCGGATTTGGTGAGTCCCAAATATCTACACAAAAACTCATGTATAAGCTTTTTAGTCACTTTTTGTTATGTTCGACATCCATTTTTCTCTCTTTTAAACAATGCACGGCTCTTTTCGGGAATTTTCTTGGCTGGGACTTTGTGGGTGGGAATGGGACATTTCCTGAAAACTTTTTTTTTCTGGTCTTGCTTTGATGTGCGTTAAAAGGCTGTAAAAGTGTCATTACAAAACTAAATTACACTTGTGATGAATGCTAAATAGACGTTTCTCAGCATATATACACACTGAACTTCGGTTTGCAAAAAAATGCATGTGTTCAGCATAATAAAAGTCATGGAAAAAATATTTTATAACATCATGTCACAGGAAATGATCATGTTTGCATGACAAATTGTAGTCGATTACAAATGACTAATATTAGTCATTTATACACATAGTAATATAACAAATATTCAGATTTATGTCATATAAATTAGTATTAGTAATATAACACATATTCAGATTTAGTCATCTGGATTAGTAAATCTGAATATGATTTAGTAATATAACACATATTTAGATATCTTTTTTATATTACTTTGCATTTAGATTACTTATCAACATACTGTTTAAATCCCAAGAGGACTTTTAGGTAAATATCTGAGATTATACCAATAAAGTTTGAGAATTATTCAGAAATTTTAGCACCATCTAGATCACTTGTGTAGTTCTTTTTGTTAAGACTAATTTGTAATAGTCATACATGTTTCGTATTAAAGTTTAGCTATAACTATAGGCTGAAATGATCAGATTTGCATCTTGTAAAGCACAAACTGTGCTCTATTAAAAATGACACGATGAAAATTATAATTAGTAATATAACCTGCTAGATAACATATTCAGATTTGTTTGTTTAGATTGCTTTGCATTTAGTTTACTTATCAACATACCGTTTAAATCCCAGGAGGACTTTTAGGTCAATATCTGAGATTATACCAACATGGTTTTGGAATTAATCAGAAATTTTTGCACCATCTAGATCACTTATGTAGTTTTTTATTAAGAATAATTTGTAATATTCATACATGTTTCGTATTAAAGTTTAGCTATAACTATAGGCTGAAATGATCAGGTTTGCATCTTGAGAAGCACAAATTGTAGTGTATTACAAATTACATTATGAAAAGTATCCTTTGTAAAATAACCTGTTAGATAACTTTTTTTTGCTTTGCATTTAGTTTACTTATCAACATAACGTTTAAATCTCAGGAGGATTTATTTTGATAAATATATGAGATTACACCAACAAAGCTGGGGAATTCATTTAAAAAAATGCACAATCTAGATCCAGGGTTCATACACATTTTTACTACTAAAATTCCAGGACTTTTCCATGATTTTTCCAAGACTTTCAAGTAAATTTTCATGACCTCATGTTTCATGCAATGTCTACATATAGATGGTAAAAGAAAAACAATGCATGTTCAAATTTATTACAGCATATCGTAAAACACACAACAATCTATTTAGTTTCAGCTTATATTTATCTATGTAAAATTGATTTAGATAATGCTTACACCGCACTAATAATGTGAGAGTATGTGATTGGCCAAGGACAGAAAAGTAGTAAAGACAACAAACCTATATTCAAGAATACAGATATCTGTTTTCCATGACTTTTCCAAAACTTTGTGGGCTTTTCTGATTTTCCTAAACTTTTCCAGGCCTGGAAAATACCATGTCAAAATGTCATGACTTTTCCAGGTTTTCCATGACCGTATGAACCCTGTAGATCACTTATGTAGTTTTTTTTTTGTTAAGAATAAGTTGTAATATTCATACATGTTTCGTACTAATGCTTAGCTATAACTATAGGCTGAAATGATCAGGTTTGCATCTTGTGAAGCACAAATTGTACTCCATTAAAAATTGCATGATGACAATTATCATTTGTAAAATAACCTGTTGCATAACATATTCAGATTTTCTTATTACTAATCAACATACTGTTTAAATCTGAGGAGGACTTTATCTGAGATTAGGACAGGACTGACTACCAACAAAGTTTGGAAATTAATCAAAATAGTTTTTTTTTTAAAGATTAATTTGTAACATTCATACATGTTTCATATGAAAATTTAGCAGTAGCACTACAGGCGGTGAAGAAATATATAGCTTTGAGTTTGCAATCAATAGATGTTTAATTGATAAAACGTTTTGATAAAACCAAAAGATTTTCCAATATGTATCATTCATCGGATTGTTTTCTGTAGATAAAATGTAAATTATTATTTTCTTGATTAGCAAAGTGAGTACTTTAATTAAAAAGTGTGGAAACCTTTACCTTAATCAAAAATCTTACTCAAGATTTTGGAAACCTTACTCAAAAATACTGTAGTGTTTTTGAACCATACTATAGTAAATTACTTCAATTAATCTGTTGTGGTGATTCTATAGTTGGTAACACAACGACTAGAAATATAAACAAACAACCCAATACTGTAGTTTTCTATAGGGTATGTTATACTACAATACATCACAGCTTACTGTAGTAAACACACAAAGTATACTACAGTATTTAATTCAGTTTATTTTAAATGTTGACTACAGTATGTGCTCTCAAACCGCGTTTACTGTAGTGCATGATTTGTGAACTAATACAGTTTGACATCTGCATCTCATGATAAGCTCCACATGTTCGGCTTTTCTAGATAGTAAACTTGCTCTGTTGCTCACCTGGTGCAGCACTGACATGAAATGTTCAGGTTTGTGTCTCGTGAAACACAAATTGTAGTCTATTATTAAAGTACATGAGGAAAATTAGCATATACACATTCTGATTTATTTTTGATTTCTTTAAGAGAACTTTACACTTCGATTACTTATAAAGGGAATTTAAAGTGGACCTATTATGCCAGTTTTTATGTAGAATAAGTCTCTGATGTCCCTAGAGTGTGTGTGAAGTTTCAGCTCCAAAATACCACAAATAATGTTTTATAACTCTTTGAAACTGATTTCAATACACCACAGCTGTAGTAAAACTAAAGTATACTACAGTATTTAATACAGTTTATTAGTTAATACAACAGTATGCTGAAGCATTCATTAACAAAGAGTTGTAAATACTATATATATATAGTATTACTATAGTATTATATAGTATTACTATAGTATTTTTTCATTGGGGAGGTGTGTGTTTTTGAAGATGGATTAGACAGGAGGATTCTGTGTAAATGTTTTTCCAGAGAAAGTCATCTTGAGGACAAATAACAGCTGCAATATTTCTAGTAAAAGGAAACGTGAAAAAGAGAGACAAACGAACTTGCACTTCTAATTACGGTCTTTACACTCTTTTCAAGGCAAACGGCTGAAATAAATCATTAAATGTAGTGACATTGCCCCAGTGTGTGCAGCAGTGAATATCGGTGATTTAGTCAATATGTGTAATTATCCATATTGATGCCTGCTGCTCTAATTTACAGTGACAGAGCGGAACACGGTCAAATACTTCCCTCTGTGTGTGTGTGTGTGTGTGTGTGTGTGTGTGTGTGTGTGTGTGTGTGTGTGTGTGTGTGTGTGTGTGTGTGTGTGTGTGTGTGTGTGTGTGACATATAAGAACACAAATTGGTGTAATGACATGGGTATTACAAAGATAAGGTGACTTATGAGGACATTGCCCATATCCTTATTTTATGAAAAAGACTTATAAATTATACAAATTTTCTTTTCAGAAAGTAAAACCGCACAATTTTCTGAGAGGGCTGGGTTTAGGGAGTGTGTAAGGGTAGATTAATAGAGAATACCGTTTGTACAGTAAAAGTCACTATCACTGTTGAACTTTAACACAATTGTACAGTTATTTACTGCAAAAACAGCCAGTAAAATGCCACATACATTCTTTACAGTTCACTACTGTAATATGCACTGCATTGTGGATCATTTACATTTGTTTACAGTAAACTACTGCATATTAGTAATTTGCGGTATTCTACTGTAATCAAAGTAGTCAAGTACTGCTACTGTAGTTGAAGACAAAAATGAGACAGTGAAAAAGTATGCATTAACATCATTTATTTAAAATAGATTAATGAATGAACATTATTTTTGTAAACCATTTAAAATGGATATAAATCATTCATTTTCCTTCGGCTTAGTCCCTTTATTCATCAGGGGTCGCCACAGCGGAATGAACCTCCAACTTATCCAGCATATGTTTTACGCAGCGGATGCCCTTCCAGCTGCAACCCAGAACTGGGAAACACCCATACACACTCATTCTCTCACACACACACACACACACTCATACACTACGGCCAATTTAGTTCTTCAATTCACCTATAGCGCATGTGTTTGGACTGTGGGGGAAACCGGACCACCCGGAGAAAACCCACGCCAACACGGGGAGAACATGCAAACTCCACACAGAAATGCCAACTGGCCCAGCCGGAACTCAAACCAGCAACCTTCTTGCTGTGAGGCGACAGTGCTAACCACTGAGCCACTGTGTTGCCCATGGATATAATAACATTCATTCATTCATTTTCTTTTCGGCTTAGTCCCTTTATTAATCTGGGGTCGCCACAGCGGAATGAACCGCCAACTTATCCAGCATATGTTTTACGCAGCAGATGCCCTTCCAGCTGCAACCCATCACTGGGAAACATCCACACACACTCATTCACACACATACACTACGGACAATTTATCCTACCCAATTCACCTATACCACATGTTTTTGGACTTGTGGGGGAAACTGGAGCACCCGGAGGAAACCCACGCCAACACGGGGAGAACATGCAAACTCTACACAGAAATGCCAACTGACCCAGCCGGAGCTCGAACCAGTGACCTTCTTGCTGTGAGGCGATTGTGCTACCCACTGCGCCACTGTGACGCCCGATATAATAACAATGAATAATAAAAAACACAGTTGTATTTGTACTGTCTCGTCACTTGAATTTAATAAATTCAATAGTACATACTAAAAATAATGGTTTTGTACTGCTAGTGTAAAATGTAAATAAATTACAGTAACAATACAGTACATTGTCAGTATTTGTACAATTAAAGGCCATTTTACTATAAAAAGAAGTTGCAGAAAGGTTATTTTACTGTAAAAATGAAATTGTGGTAGGGCCCTGCTACTGTAAAACACATTTACAGGTAAGTAAGTAAAAATACAATACAATGTCTAACAGTGTATGGAGTACATTTTGATCCTTTTGCACTCATCAAATTATTTTTGCCGCTTGTTCAAACTACTTATTTAAAGTGAGCTGAAACGACACAATTCTTGAGGGTTTTTTTGGGGACAACTTAATTGTTTTATGTTCAGTACACTTAAACTTAATCAAGTGGATTTAACTTAAACAATTTGTGTTTGGATAACATGAATGAATTGTGTGAAATTGCGTTGTTGTTTTTTTTGCAGTGTGGGGATATTTTTTTGGTCCCAGTGAGGAAAACGGCTCATAAATTATCTAGAATGAAGTATTTTGAAAATGTGAATGTGCAGATTGTTTCCTGTGAAGGTTGCATTTAAGGGTGGGGGTATAGAGAATTAAGTTTGTACAGTATAAAATTCTTTGAAAATCAATGAAGATGGCTGTACAATGTGTGTACAGTATTTGTGTGTGTGTGTGTGTGTGTGTGTGTGTGTGTGTGTGTGTGTGTGT
>CAIGQV010019101.1:2727103-2737598 GCA_903798115.1 Danio jaintianensis
ACACACACACACACACACACACACACACACACACACACACACACACAAAACAGTTACATATCATTCATTTTTATTTAACCCTTGTGTGCTGTTGGGTCATTTTCATCCACTCTGGGGTGATTTTAAGTCTTAATTTGGCCACAACTTTCTCTGTTTCAGCAAATGAAATGATTGTTGGTGGCAAATCTTATTTTGACACATATTTTGTGAAAATGCTTTGAAAGTTGGTGGCTGTTTTTGACTTCCATTATAAATCACATTTTTTGATTGCAAAGCCATGACAGCATATAATCATGCATTACTGATTGTTGCTGGTTTTCCTTGTTGGGAAGAGGGACAATTTGTATTTTTTACTGTTGATCATCAGTTACAGTGCAAAAAAAAAAAAGCTTAGTTTCTGGCTTTTATATGTAGACATATAAAATATGTTATCCGTAAGACAGACCCTTACACACTTACCTTGATATGTTTGAGAAAATAAAATTTAGCAGCTCAGCTCTTAAACATACAGTCGTGGCCAAAAGTATTGAGAATGACACAAATATTAGTTAAACTGCTTTTAGATCTTTGTTTCAGTTGTTTCTGTGATGTACTGAAATATAATTACAAGCACTTCATACGTTTCAAAGGCTTTTATCGACAATTACATGACATTTATGCAAAGAGTCAGTATTTGCAGTGTTGACCCTTCTTTTTCAGGACCTCTGCAATTGGACTGGTCATGCTCTCAATCAACTTCTGGGCCAAATCCTGACTGATAGCAACCCATTCTTTCATAATCACTTCTTGGAGTTTGTCAGAATTACTGGGTTTTTGTTTGTTCTTCACCAAACTGTTGTTGGATTGTTGGAAGAAGTTGCTGTTGGAGGGCGTTTTGGTACCATTCTTTATTCATGGCTGTGTTTTGGGGCAAAATTGTGAGTGAGCCCACTCCCGTGGATGAGAAGCAACCCCACACATGAATGGTCTCAGGATGCTTTACTGTTGGCATGACACAGGACTGATGGTAGCGCTCACCTTTTCTTCTCCGGACAAGCCTTTTTCCAGATGCCCCAAACAATCGGAAAGGGGCTTCATCAGAGAATATGACTTTGCCCCAGTCCTCAGCAGTCCATTCGCCATACTTTTTGCAGAAGATCAATCTGTCCCTGATGTTTTTTTTGGAGAGAAGTGGCTTCTTTGCTGCCCTTCTTGACACCAGGCCATCTTCCAAAAGTCTTCGCCTCACTGTACGTGCAGATGCACTCACACCTGCCTGCTGCCATTCCTGAGCAAGCTCTGGACTGGTGGCACTCCGATCCCGCAGCTGAATCCTCTTTAGGAGACGATCCTGGTGCTTGCTGGACTTTCTTGGACGCCCTGAAGCCTTCTTAACAAGAATTGAACCTCTTTCCTTGAAGTTCTTGATGATCCTATAAATTGTTGATTTAGGTGCAATCTTAGTAGCCACAATATCCTTGCTTGTGAAGCCATTTTTATGCAACGCAATGATGGCTGCACGCGTTTCTTTGCAGGTCACCATGGTTAACAATGGAAGAACAATGATTTCAAGCATCACCCTCCTTTTAACATGTCAAGTCTGCCATTCTAACCCAATCAGCCTGACATAATGATCTCCAGCCTTGTGCTCGTCAACATTCTCACCTGAGTTAACAAGACGATTACTGAAATGATCTCAGCAGGTCCTTTAATGACAGCAATGAAATGCAGTGGAAAGTTTTTTTCAGGATTAAGTAAATTTTCATGGCAAAGAAGGACTATGCAATTCATCTGATCACTCTTCATAACATTCTGGAGTATATGCAAATTGCTATTATAAAAACTTAAGCAGCAACTTTTCCAATTTCCAATATTTATGTCATTCTCAAAACTTTTGGCCACGACTGTAGTAAACACAGTAAGTGTATTTCTGCACACACACTATAATCTGCTGTTTTACTCCATATAAAAGCCAGAAACCTTTTTGCACAGGCCTATCTAAAGGGTAAACGCTGACAACCGTTTTCTTTGTATACTTTGTAAATAATGTCACAAACCTGGCATGTAAATAGTTCTCTATCTATCTATCTATCTATCTTTCTTTAATACATAATTAGCCTCATTGTATAAAACATTTAAATCTACACAAAATGTGCAGTATTTTCTGAATTACGAAGTGATAAAAGAGATCTTTGACTCTAACATGTCAAACAAAATAAGACTATTTAAATTACCTTTTTGTGCCAAACTTGTATACAAATTAGCACATATTTAAATCAAACAAGTCCTCATTTGCATATTTAAGCATAGCCTTTTAGATCAAATGTCTGCAATTGTTCTTATGTCAAGAAGCAAGAAGGTTGCTGGTTCGAGTCCCGG
Organism: Danio jaintianensis; assembly: GCA_903798115.1. NCBI lineage: Eukaryota > Metazoa > Chordata > Actinopteri > Cypriniformes > Danionidae > Danio > Danio jaintianensis. The sequence continues at coordinate 2,729,462 of CAIGQV010019101.1, forward strand.
CTGGGTCAGTTGGCATTTCTGTGTGGAGTTTGCATGTTCTTCCCGTGTTGGCGTGGGTTTCCTTCGGGTGCTCCGGTTTCCCCCACAGTCCAAACACATGCGCTGTAGGTGAATTGAAGAAACTATATTGTCCGTAGTGTTTGTGTGTGAATGAGTGTGTATGGGTGTTTCCCAGTGATGGGTTGCTGCTGGAAGGGCATCCGCTGTGTAAAACATATGCTGGATAAGTTGGCGGTTCATTCCGCTGTGGCGACCCCTTGATGAATAAAGGGACTAAGCCAAAGGAAAATTAATGAATAATTCATTTACCTGCAGTGTGTACTTCTTTAATGTCAACAAACCTCGTCATTGGCGTAAACTTTATGAAGATGTTCCCGCACTTCTGGATTCATTGACAGCTGAGGGAAAACTGCCATATCTGCTTCTCACGAGGGAAATCACACAAAACACATCAATATTAGTTATTAAAACACTTTGATTCGATTCTTCATACAGTATTTGATAATGAAATGTAATAAAAGTTTACCTTATACGAGTTCCTGCGTTTAAAAACAAATGAATGGACATGAGAAACACGTGCGAGATGTTTTGAGCGGCATTTAGGGGAAACACATTAATTATTATACACAGATATTGCTGCGTTTTTCCCCCTCAATAAAATTATATTAAAATAAACGCACATGAGATTGCAGAGCCTTCACTTATCTTAAAAAGTAAACAGAAAATTATTCGCTCTTCTTCGGCTTCTTGTCGTGTCGAAGGCACGGAGAAACACCGCCACCTATAGTTCATTTTACTCCAAACATCGGGATCATACATATATTTACATTATTAAATCATTCTTAATTTATTTACATACTTAAATTCCTATGGTGAATTCCCATTTAAAGCTGCCCCCCAAAAAATAAATAAATAAAATAAAAATAGAAGTAATTATTAAACACACATTCAGTGATATATTTATGTAAACAATCAAACATTAATATAAACTTCTAGCCAATATATGGGTAAAATAGTCATTTTAAAGACAGTTGCAAAGTATAAAGACGTTTAATGACAACAAATTTGTATTTTGGGGTCAAACTGTGATTTCTAAATAGTGTCTTTTAATATTTATCTAAATCTACCTGTCAATATTTTTAGTATAGAAATTATTATTGCACTGAATTAAATATTGAGTGTCTTCTGTAAATCATGGTAAAAATCATTATTATTTTTAGGTCATAAATCAAAATATAATAAACAGGACACATTCTAATATACATTAATGCTGTATTAAACTTTATCATTTTTATACATGATCCTTGCAAATGCAGAACATAAAACTGATTATTAATGCTTATGATAGTTTTTTTAACAGTTATATTATTAGTTATAGTTTTTATTTTTATCATATTTACGTTTATGCACTCAGCTGTTTAAGCGTAGTTATATAAGGTAAGCTTACACTCACCGGCCACTTTATTAGGTACACCTTACTAGTACCGGGTTGGACCCCCTTTTGCCTTCAGAACTGCCTTAATCCTTCGTGGCATAGATTCAACAAGGTACTGGAAATATTCCTCAGATTTTGGTCCATATTGACATGATAGCATCACGCAGTTGCTGCAGATTTGTCAGCTGCACATCCATGATGCGAATCTCCCGTTCCACCACATCCCAAAGGTGCTCTATTGGATTGAGATCTAGTGACTGTGGAGGACATTTGAGTACAGTGAACTCATTGTCATGTTCAAGAAACCAGTCTGAGATGATTTGCACTTTATGACATGGCGCGTTATCCTGCTGGAAGTAGCCATCAGAAGATGGGTACACTGTGGTCAAAAAGGGATGGACATGGTCAGCAACAATACTCAGGTAGGCTGTGGCGTTGACACGATGCTCAGTTGGTACTAATGGGCCCAAAGTGTGCCAAGAAATATCCCCCACACCATTACACCACCACCACCAGCCTGAACTGTTGATACAAGGCAGGATGGATCCATACTTTCATGTTGTTGATGCCAAATTCTGACCCTACCATCTAAATGTGGCAGCAGAAATTGAGACTCATCAGACCAGGCAACGTTTCTCCAATCTTCTATGGTCCAACTTTGGTGAGCCTGTGTGAATTGTAGCCTCAGTTTCCTGTTCTTAGCTGACAGGAGTGGCACCCGGTGTGGTCTTCTGCTGCTGTAGCCCATCCGCCTCAAGGTTGGAGGTGTTGTGCGTTCAGAGATGCTCTTCTGCATACCTCGGTTGTAACGAGTGCTTATTTGAGTTACTGTTGCCTTTCTATCAGCTGGAACCAGTCTGGCCATTCTCCTCTGACCTCTGGCATCAACAAGGCATTTGCGCCCACAGAACTGCCGCTCACTGGATATTTTCTCTTTTTCAGACCATTCTCTGTAAACCCTAGAGATGGTTGTGCGTGAAAATCCCAGTAGATCAGCAGTTTCTGAAATACTCAGACCAGCCCGTCTGGCACCAACAACCATGCCACGTTCAAAGTCACTTAAATCATCTTTCTTCCCCATTCTGATGCTCGCTTTGAACTGCAGCAGATCGTCTTGACCATGTCTACATGCCTAAATGCATTGAGTTGCTGCCATGTGATTGGCTGATTACAAATTTGAGTTAACAAGCAGTTGGACAGGTGTACCTAATAAAGTGGCCGGTGAGTATAAAATATATATACACACACACATTGTTAAATTAAAATTATTTTTTAAATATTTCCCTTGTGATGTTTAACAGACCATGGTATTTTTCACAGTATTTCCTATAATATTTTTTTCTTCTGGAGAAAATCTTACTTCCTTCCTTATATATATATATATACGAAAAAAACATTTAATAAATATATATAAAACATGCAAGCTATTGTCAATTATTAAAAACAAACAAAGCACACATCCAGAAGTTTTAATAAGAGTGATTTATTGAAAATACTTAATATTATAAAATGTAAAAATTCAGTTAGGCAATGAAATCAAATGAGATCGAATGCATGTAAATATAATCAACACGTTCACATTTGTACTGCCTGAATGAGGAAAAAATGAGAGGTCTGAGATAATCAAGTTATGTCGCATTATAGCATAAAAACATGATCCACAAAAGCCCTGAACTTAATACTTTCACCAATTAACAGAAAGGTGTGATGAATAAAGTGGAATTTGCTTCAATTTGCACACACCTAAAAATCAAAACAAAACACTGGAACATGAGATTTAGCCAAAAACACCACACACAAAAAAAACCAGTGCAGCTTTATGTTGGATTTTAAAAGCCGTATTACACAACAGAGTGACTTTAACTGTGTATTCTGTATTATAAATCATGAGAGTGAGCTGAATACTTCACATATGCAGGAATAAACACACATGTATGCAATATTTCTTCCAGTATATTTGGGAATAAAGGTTAACCTCGGTTTCTGGAGGGTGAACGGACAGCACAGGATTTCTCTAGCCTAAAAGGGGGATGAATGCTTAAAAAGGGTTGTATTATTTTCTTTCTTTTATTTTTAATCGTCTTTGTCTTTGGCTCCATGTTTCAGGATACGGGTGAACTCCACGTAGTTGAAGTTGCTCTTTTTATCGATCGGAGCTTCTCTGAAAAGCTCGTCCACTTCGTCGTCTGTGAATCGGTCGCCCATAGTGGTCAGCAGCTCTCGTAGATAATCCTCCTGAATGAAGCCTGAGAGCAGAAAACAGCAGCAAACGTTCATCTCGGTTTATTTAGTTGTGCAATTGTGGAGATGCATGTAAGTGTATATATATTTTTTCTTGCTCAACAATATTTATGCATTTGAAATGCATGTAAAACCTCCATATATTTGGATTACATACTTTAAAATAAAGCCAATTAAATTAATCCTGAGAGCAGAAAACAGCAAATGGAAAATCTCAGGGTTTTATTTTCTATATTTACTTTCTCAATAGTGGAGAATATTTCTTCTTCCTCAATAATATTTATGCATTTGAATTGCATGTAAAACTTCCATATATTTTGGATTACATACTTTAAAATCTAATTAAAAATAAATTAAATTATGTAAAATACAATAAATTAAATTATACAAATTAAAATAAATAAATATTTATATATATTATTTTACATAGAATATAATTATATATATATATATATATGCAATTCAAAATGTGTCAATAATACATAAATGAAACAAGTTAGATTTACTCAGTGTCAGGGAAAAAAATTAATAAATATAAATATTTTTCTTTTTCAAAAATATCTTTAAAATATATAAATAAATAATTAAATTTCTTTAAAAAAAAATTAAAGAAACACTTAAATGAGATGCTAAATATTACAGCCTTTGATACTCAAAAAAAAACAGACAAGGTGGAAAAAACATATATATATATATTTTTCTTTTTCAAAAAATCTCGTTAAAATAAATAACATTTCTTTAAAAAAAAAAGAAGAACGTTTTTTAACTTCCATATATTTGGATTACATAATAAAATTTAAAGAATACTTAAAATAAACATTTAATAAAAAATTAAATAAGAATTAAAATAAAACAAATTACACTAAAAATTACTTTAAAATGCTATTAAAAATGTTATTAATAATAATTAAATTCTAGATAAAATGCAATGAATAAAATTATATAAATTAATATAAATAAGAAATTAATTAAATGTTTTTTTAAAAACAACAAAATGTATTATATCAAAAACAAATAAAATATTTTGAAATATATGCAATTCAAAATGTGTCAATATAACAAATGAAACAAGTTAGATTTCAGTAAAAGTACTCAAAGTATAAGGGCTAAAATAAATTAAAGTACATATATTTTTCTTTTTTAAAAATCTCTTTAAAATAATGAAATTAATAGTAACATTTCTTTCAAACAAAAACACTCAAATGATGTTAAATATTACAGCCTTCAATTCTCCCATACTAAATATATTTTTTATTTAAAAACTATATTAAATTTAAGACGAAAGTATTGAATTGCACATAAAAACAGCAATTTCCATTTAACAAACTAATAAATTAATGTGATGCATGTTTGTCAATCATAAAAATGTAACCATGTTTCTTTAAATATGTACATACAAGTATTTGTTCTGTTATTTTTTTTAACCAGGTGTTAAAAAAAGAAAGAAAAAATACATTAATGGAAAAAAGATTTATTCACACAGTTTACACAAGTGCATTTTAAAGGGGAGCTATAATGCAAAATTTATTTTTATAAGGGGTTTAAACAGTTGTGTGGCTGCAGTGTGTGAATATAACCAGCTTCTAATGGTAAAACTGTATTAATTGTATTTGTTATAATCAGACTTGATAAAAACAGTCTGCAGAAACACTTTGATTGACATTCTCCCTTTGTACGTGTCATGAGAGGGAAAGCCCCGCCCACTAGTGACCATCTCTCCCTCATTAGCATAGGGATGTTTTTGAATCTGCCACTATGCTGACACACAAGCGTTTGTAGCTCCGCCCTCTTTTGAAAAAAGCCCAATCTCATTTGCATTTAAAGAGACAGTCACCAAAGAGGTAACAATTTGGATCGAAGCCTAAAAGTGTCCGTTTTAGAGAGTAATAAATCATTATTTGTGTGGTATTTTGAGCTAAAACTTTACACACACACTCTAGGGAAATCAAAGACTTATTTTACATCTAAAAAGGGCATAATAGGTTCCCTTTAAAGTGATTGAGAGGTGCAGCAGGATGTGATGGTCAATCTTCTCACCTGTTCCCTCCTCATCGAAGCAGGCAAACGCATTACGAATGACCTCCTCTGGGTCGGTGCCGTTGAGCTTCTCTCCAAACATGGTGAGAAACATGGTAAAGTTGATCGGCCCGGGAGCTTCTGTCATCATCGCCTCCAAATAATCATCTGCAGGGTTCTTCCCTGAACATGGTGAAACAATCATTTAACCTCTTATGCATAGCAGAAGTCAATGATTTATTTGAATTATTTAGCCTGACATGTTTACTGCTCTAAAATACTTTAAATACTTCTTAAAATAAAATATAGTGTGTTCAATGGGGGAAAAAGTTGTTGTTTTTTATCCAGACATTTAAAAAGAGCATATTTTAGAGCAGTAATCACAATACTGTGATATTTCTATCCAAGGTTATCATACCGTCAGAAACTTGTGCCTACTCACAATTCTTTTTTGAAAATAGACACTTATGACTGTTTTTGTGGTCTAGGGTCACAAGTAGGGATGCTCCGATCGATCGGCCGAAGATCGGTATCGGCCGATAATCACATTTCATGACTCGATCAGTACTCGCTAATCTGGCCGATCTCGTGAACCGATCGCAGGTGTTTGTTTATGAGTTTACAAGCAGAGGAAGACGCACAAGCGATCCCGTGTATTAAACATAGCCTAAGCCGAAGTAAAATAAATGAATGAATTATTTTCTGTAAAGCTGCTTCTGGCCATGACATGTTCACATCTAATTGGTTATAAGAGACGTGTTTAAGGTGTTATATGCAGCATCCTCCATTTATTGTCTTAGGTAGGGCGAGATCTCCACTTAAGTGTCATACTTAGAGGGAAAATGTGCTTAATGCATTATAAGGCTTGAAGCATTAGAAACGGTATACTCCGTATCGGCCAATCACCATGACAAGGAATCGGTACTCGGTATCGGCTGCAAAAATCCTGATCGGAGCATCCCTAGTCATAAATGCATTTTTAGTAAAAACAAGCCAGTAAAATCGTACCAAGAGAAGCGAGCATATCATGAAGATCCTCCTTATCGATGAAGCCATCGCGGTTCTGGTCGATCATGTTGAACGCTTCTTTAAACTCCTGAATCTGCGACTGATCGAACATAGCGAAGACATTGGACGTGGCGCGCTGAGGACGCTTCTTGGTGATCTTTCCCTTGGCACGTTTGCTCGACATTTTGGCTGTATTTGGTTTTACCTACAAGCTTTAAAAAACACACACACACACACACACACACACACACACACACAAACAGAAGAATTAACGACAAAAAATGTTACAGACAAATAAATAAAAGACAATAAGACTCCATTAATCAATGTATTTACTAACATAAGCCAACAATGAATGATATTTGCACAGCACTTATTAATCGTTGATCAACATTTACTAATGCATTATTAAAATAAAAAGTTGTGATTCATTTGTTGAAACTATTTTCATTAAATAATGTTAACAAAGATGAATAAATACTGCAATAAATGTATTGTTTGTTAATGTTACTAAATACATTAAACAACATTAACTAATGGAACCTTATTGTAAAGTGTGGCTAGTATGATGTATGAATGAATTCATTAATTAATAAGAGGATAAAAATAATAAAATCATTAATGTGATGCAATACAATGATTTTAATGGTTCTGTAAAAACAAACAAGTCAGTATTAAAAACATTTACAGCACCTAAATATATTAAAATGATGTTTACAAAAAATAACACAGTAGCATAACTTTAAATCGATATGCATCCCATTACAGAAAAATCAAACAGGCCCAAACATTACAGAGATTTGAGGAGCATTCTGAAATACCTGCATATCTAAATGACATGCTCAGGCAAGCCCACCGCATTAAAAAAAATCTATCTCTGCTCTGCTTGTACTGGGACTGTATTTTTTTTAAATCAATTTTTAAGTTGAGTTTTACTTTTGAGTTTTTAGTAAACGAACAAAACTTTTTTTTAAAGAAATGACCATTTAAATACAAGGAGAAACGTTTATTGTCAAATAAACTTTTTTGTTTCAGAATGTTTTTGTAAAATAGGCCTGTGTGTAAGCAAGACCCCTTACAATAACTACTGTTTGATTTGTGATAAATTTTGCTGCAATACATATTTTTGATAAATTATATTATTGTCATTTTAGGCCAGTCAATATATAAATATATAATGAAAGGATTACAATTTAATAGCATCATAATGCAAGGGCACTCTGTTCTATACGTTTTTTTATGCCAGTTTTAAAGTTGTTTTACTTTTAAGTTTTTAGTGAAAGTAACAAAACTTTTTTTATTTTTTACATAAAACTATTTAAATACAGGGAGAAACTTTTGGTGTCAAAAATACTTTTTGTAAAATCAATAAAGTTATACAAGTGTCAGATTTTTTTGTAAAATCGGTCTATATGTAAGCTAGGTCCATCACAATAA
>CAIGQV010019101.1:2737907-2748954 GCA_903798115.1 Danio jaintianensis
ATATATATATATATATATATATATATATATATATATATAAAAACTGCAAAATTAACTTTCAATATATTATTGTCAATTTAGGCCACTCATTATATAAATATATAATAAGGAGATTACAATATAATAGCATCATAATGCAAGTACACAAAATTGTATTTTAATGATAAAATATTTTAATAATATTGTTAAGAATATTTAGCCATTAAAATCAGATAATGAAAAAGATATCCCAATGTAGCCTCTCCCCCATATCTCAAACACATCGGGAATGAATTTAGTATTAAAAATAATAATAATAAAACATGAAAAATCTACATCTTTTGCCAAACAAAAAGATGATTACTTTTTTTTAAATCTAGGAGTGAAATGTTTTGCAAGTAAAAGTAATTGATTTAGTTTGAAATATATACTTTTTATTATTAATTATCCTCATTTATTAACATTCATTGAATTATACAGGGTTTATAACGGGCCACTGTTTTTAACCAATCACAAGCTATAAATGCTAATGTATTCAGTCAAACACACTTGATTACAAATGCGCTAATAACACTTTATTAACACGTAATAATTAGTCCCTTTCTGAATATTTTCATGCACTTATATATTAAGTTACATTTTTTCAGTATTCCTTTGTGCATTTATCGCTCATATGGCTTTTTGGTGTGGTTCATATGTAACTGAATAAGTACAAGGAATTTCTTAATTCTTAAAAATAAAATAAGCAAAATACCATAGTAAAAACATGGTAAACTACATAGGTTTTTCATTTTCCACATTGACTCATCAATGAAAGGTTGCTAAGGGCTTTTAGTTTTGACTGATTGACAAAAACCATCCTTTGGAAACTACTAAACAGTAAGTTTACTCATTTTGAATGCATTAATAAAGGTTAAACTGAAGTTACTCTAAATAAAGGCTGTTGGGCCTGATGTTGGGCCTGATGGGATCTGCATGAAGAGGGCGGTCTCTGTATCTTCATAGCCTACATTTCTGACCCATTTGATTTAATTATAGCACATTCGGCTTAATTAGGACTGATTCACTATTCACAGCAATGCTCGAAACACTTTTAACGTCAGTATATTGACGATGACGACGTTAAATAAACAGACATTCAGTGAGGCAGGAAGCTAACGTTAATAACCGCACTCTGGCGATTATAGCTTACACGTTTGCTAAATATAAACCAAATGTACACTGCAAATGGATAACATCATTGGTATTAACGTAAAATCACATTATTATTATTATTATTATTATTATTAATCTTAACCGTCAACAACATGGCTCGTTTATTCGTCCTGCCTGTACAGGGTCAATACATATTACGAAATTAAATGGAATCATTAATAATAGATATTTTAACAGTACCTACATATGAAACAACTTTTAAAAAGAACGAAATTAAAAAATAAAATAAAATAAAATGAAATGAATGTCTCACCGAACAACAGAGATCGACCGTTCCCAGCCGCGTTCAACCACCGCCCAAACTTCCGGATTTCAGCGTCGCTTCCGCGAGCTTTGACCAGACCAACGCACTGCTGCAAGGGTGTCCCGGATGAAAGACCTCACAAAAACGTCCCATGACATCAAATGATCAACATGAAAACGTGTTTAATGCGTTCTATAGCACGTCTTTACCTTTTTGCAAGGCAAAATGCTTTGATAAAGAATTCAATTTTTTATATCACACCCGTTTTTCTTTAGTGTTGGTTTCTCCAGACACGCCCACATCTACGTAATCGACCTTAAACATGACCATGTACGGTCTGAAATCTTTTCATTTGTATATAGAATCGCTCCAATATATTAATAGTGAAAAATGTAAAAATACAATTACAGTGGCTAAGGAGCTGAAGTTAATTGACTAGTAAACTTGTTGTCAATTGAATAGGTTAAAATAATGTAAAGATCTCTATGGTGATTTGTCTCTTTATTTAATTTATGTAATTTTATTTTTCTGTTTATTTTTTGTTATTAGTTGCATTTGTTTTGTTTTTTTGGATGTCATGTTTAAATTGTATATTTCCTGTTGTTTAATAAAAAATAAAATAAATAAATAAATAAATAAATAAATAAATAAATAAATAAATAAATAAATAAATAAAAACCGGTCTGAAATCTTTTTTCCTGCTCAACGAAATATCTGTGCATTGTTTGTCATCATCATTATTATTATATTACAGACCGAAAACACGTGTTTGCTGTGGCTATGAACACACAAAATAAACCAGAGACTAAAAAACGTCTTAATGAGCAGGGCTACATTTTTTTAAACATCACCTTAAGCATAAACTTAATGTTTTTGTGGCGATTGTTGTATTAGTACGACTTTCCTTATTTTATATTAAAGAGCATGATTGTCCCACTGCGGCACAGTTACAGCTGATTCAAATGTGTTTTTATATTTATAACATTTTATTAAATTATTTTTTACATTAATTATAAAAAATATCATAACATTCATTTTCTTTTCGGATTAGTCCCTTTATTAATCTGGGGTCGCCACAGCGGAATGAACCGCCAACTTATCCAGCATATGTTATACACAGCGGATGCCCTTCCAGCTGTAACCCATCACTGGGAAACATCCATACACACTCACTCACACACACACACACACACACACACACACACACATTCATTTTCTTTTCGGATTAGTCCCTTTATTAATCTGGGGTCGCCACAGTGGAATGAACCGCCAACTTATCCAGCATATGTTATACACAGCGGATGCCCTTCCAGCTGCAACCCAGTACTGGGAAACACCCACACACACCCATTGACACACATACACTACGGACAATTTAGCTTACCCAATTCCCCAATAGCGCATGTCTTTGGACTTGTGGGGGAAACTGGAGCACCCGGAGGAAACCCACGCCATGTCTAATTTTGATGAATATTACCCCCGAATGTAGATTCTCTCTTACATTTATGGAGGAAATTAATAATGTAGATTTAAAAAGCATGATGTGTTTGACCGCCTGCATATTGATGTAGAAATGACGCAGCGCAGCAGCTGTGTTTAATCCAGGGTCAGCCAAACGTGTGCTCGTCCAAACACTATTACAAAGCTTCTTTGAGGAGGGATGAAAATACACATGGCATATTCATGACAACAACAGTCTCATAAACAGGCAGCTGGCCTGAACATGCTAACACACTCACACTTTTTCCCGGAAGATTTTCCTCTCAGGGTTTGATTGGCACCAATATAACTGGAGCTTTAAGCATTACTGTTTAATCTCTGGTGTTTATGTGTGAGGAATTCTGCGTAAAGGGATATGGCTCATTTAAAAATGAAAATTCGGTCATGTTTCCATCCAAAGATGTGACTTAAAGGCGACCTATTATACAAAAATCACTTTTATATGGGGTTTAAACACAGTTGTGTGGTAACAGCGTGTGAATATAACCAGCTTCTAATGGTAAACATTTATAAATTGCATTTTTTTAATAATCAGACTTGATAAAAGCAGTCTGCAGAAACACTTTGATTGACATTCTCCCTTTGTACGTGTCATCAGAGGGGGAAAGCCCCGCCCACTAGTGACCATCTCTCCCTCATTAGCATAGGACGTTAGTCTTGTTTTTGAATCTGCCACTATGCTGACACACAGGCATTTGTAGCTCCGCCCTCTTTTGAAAAGAGCACAATCTCATTTGCATTTAAAGCGACAGTCACCAAAATACCACAATTAAGATCAAAGCCTAAAAGGGTCAGTTTCAGAGAGCTATAAACTAATATTTGTGTGGCATTTTGAGCTGAAACTTCACACACACACACACACACACACTAGGGACATCAGAGGCTTATTTTACATCTTGTAGAAATGGGCATAATAGGTCCCCTTTAAACTTGTGTGCAAAACTGGAATATCGCATAAAACATTTGTGAATAAAGCACTGTTTAAAGGGGCGGGGAAAAACAAGATGCGACTGATAAAACAATCTTTGATCTTCTATTGGTCTCAAGTTTTGACATGATGCAAATTTGCAGGTCACCAAGCCTGACTTTTGGAATGTAGCAACATGTGAAACTTGTCTCACAAGCTTGTGTTTCCGGTCTGCCACATTCACATGCATATCAGTGGAAGTCAATGGGGCGGAAAAGTGCAATGTGACTGTGGCTTTAGTTCATCCCAAAAATGAAATTTTTTTTATCTGTTATTAGTTACTCACCCTTATGTTGTTCCAGTCCCCTGGTTTTGAGAGCTTTATTCTGGTTTTTGAGAGCTTCATTCAGTTTCCGAACACAAAATAACACATAAAACCACTTGACTGAACATGTATTATGCACATAGACATAAACATTTAGAAAACACATTATATTGATCTAATTCTTCACGTATGAGCGGGTGCAGCCATTGGAATCTTTTTTGGCTCGAGACTTCCGGTTTCATTCTCTTCCATTAATTTTTAGACATTAAAAACAGCGCATTATGTTGCTTGACGTTGCAAACTGATATTTTTTTATTACATTATTCTACTTTTTTTATGTATAGTCATGGACACACTTGTTTGTAGAGCAAGTAGTTTCCTGACCGTTTATTATTACTAGTCATTTCTCCCATAGGAAACTGAATCAGAAGTTCTAAAGCAATCACAAAAACGAGCGCACTTCCACATTGTAGGATAAGGTCAATACTGTAGGTGTAATAACTGCAGGTTAACTATGTTTATATACTGTCTACCCTATACACAACACCTTAACTTCTCTAATATGGACTGTAATGTAGTAATAATGTGCACCTTTAAGATAAAGATAATTATTGTGAAAATTGCTATACAAATATCCTTGAATTGAATTGATTTAAGATATTTTAGTAGTAAATGCACACTGTGACCTGACACAGAAGAAGACATTCTACATTTTTTTTGGTGCACAAAAGAGTTCGTGGAGCTTCATTTGATTGCAGTTGAAGCACTGAAGTCACACAAACTGTTTGGACAATGTTTCTGGTTCCTTTTCTGGACCATTTTAACATCTCAGGAGCATCTATTGCTGTCTATGGAGGATGAGAGAGATCTCAGATTTCATCTAAAGTATCTTAATTTGCGTTCAGAAGATGAACAGGGGTTTAGAACAACATGAGTAATCAAAGCTCCCGTGAAGTGCGTTAAAACGTGCCTTTTTTTAATTCAATGTTTGACTTAATCTCAACTGAAACATGAAGAGAGGGTGGGGCATATAGTAGCTCCTCCCCTTTATAAAAAAAAAAACAGCCAATAGTGTTTTGTGTTGTCACAGCTCTGCCAGTGAGAGTGCTTGAGCTCAAGCGCATCAAATGAAACGCAAATGAGAAGCATCATGAAGGGGGCGGGGCATGTCAGATACTAGAGAGCCTTTGATTGGTCAGAAGATTTGATGAGAAACTGAAGTATTAGGTGATATAAAAAAAAATCATGGCTCTATTTATATATACAAACTGCAAGCTTTGGATGTTTATATCAGGTTTATATCTTCTAAATGGCACTTTTGTCACTTTTTTGGTGCACACTAGCTATCTTTAAGACTAACATGATACTAACATCTAAAAAACCTTATTTTAATTCCTTTATTTTTTCATTTTTGGGTGAACTAACCCTTTAAAATATGTAATGTGATTATTTAGATATTTAAATGTCATTCATGCATATCTGTTAAACCTGTGAGACATTACAGCATGCCTGCCACTGGGTCTCTTCTCATTGTGTTTATTTATATTTATCTCTACTTCACACACACATTGTTGCTGGTATGTATTGTATGCGAGGGGGGTAACAATAGCATGGCTATTGTTAGATCAGACCACAGCTGAGATGAAGGCCTTGGAAAGGAAAACAGCAATAAGGTCAGAGGCTCATGGAGGTAATCTAACCATTTCTCCATGTACAAACCGGAAAAATCTAGTTTGCTTGTAAATACAGTATAAATACATACAGAGGGTCTAATAAGTGACACTTTCACACTTGGTTCAATGCAGCTCCACTTTTGCCTGATGAAGACAATTGTGAAGCAATGTAGCTTTAAAAATGGCCCTCCTGTAATTTTTTTTTTTTTCCAATATTTCCCAAAAGACGCAAGGAATTTTTCACAGTATTTCCTATAATATTTTTTCTTCTGGAGAAAGTCTTATTTGTTTTATTTCGGCTAGAATAAAATCAGTTCTTAATAAATAAAAAAACATTTCAAGGAGGGATGTCCCGATCAGGTTTTTTTGCCCTCGAGTCCGAGTCATTTGATTTTGAGTATCTACCGATACCGAAACCCGATTCAATACTTCTACAGGCCTGTAGCCAGGGGGGGTTCGGGTGGTTCGAAAGAACCATCCCTCACTGACAGAGGTCCAGAATTTGTCCCAGACATCAGCTCGTTTGTCCTATTTTGACTGCTATGCCAACATAAATAGTGAAAATAACCCATCGAAAAAGGCTTTAAGACCAAGTGGAATCCTCTGTTGGCTGTCGCTTCGGTGCGACTTCAGCTATTCAGTTTTGGCCAATGCTAACCAATATTTTCATTTTACAGTCTGCCGTAAGTGAAGTCATCTTTCGCTGCTGCATTGTTTTTAAACAGAGAAAACATTTTACAAGTAACTTTTATTCTAAATCTCGGACCTTATGCTTTAAACAAAAAATGAGCAATAAAAAGGTGTGAAGGACCAAAAGTGGACCATATTGAAATTGATTTGAATACCAGTTTGGCTATTGCTGTTATCCATGAACTTTCAAATGTAAATTTTTTACAAGAGAGGCTAGAAAAACTGTAATGCTCTACATTATTATTATTATTATTATTATGTTTTAAAAAAATTTTTTTTCAAATGGTCAAACTGAGGACCTATTGTTATTTGCCTAATAAATGACAACAGACTACAGTTTTTAATTTAAAACTTTAAACCTATTTATTTCTATATGATATATGATGTAATAAATATGTATTTTAAAAATAAGTATTTCTTCAAAGTTCTTTATTATAAATCCTGAGGAAATATTTTTATATCATATTTACATCAAAAAGTGTGGTTATGATGACCATCCGACAAGCTAACTCAGCTAAAAATAGTGCTTAAAATGACACTAAAATGGGCAAATAACTGCAAAAAGGTCCACTTTTTGAGAAAAAAGAACCACCCCTTTTACCAGGCTGGCTACGGGCTAAAGAAGAGCGAAGAAACAGATCCAGTATGTTCCTTATTTTTTATTTAATTCACCTTATTTTAACATTCAACAACTCTGTTTGTTTGTTGTGTTAAATGTAGCCTTTTCCTTTCCACCTCTTGCAATCCCAAGTTTACATATCTCACAGTTTGCTACGGCACTGTTGTCGTCATCAACTTTATAATATCTCCAGACCGCAGATATACTCGCGCTTTCCGCTTCAAGCTGCTTCTGTGTTCTACTTTGCCGGCATTTAACCAATAGCATCTCTGCAACAAAGTGATGTCATGCCGCACGCGTTGCTGTTTCATGTGAAGTCAAGAAAGAGGTCTAACTCTGTGCCACCGCATAACTATAGATGTGTTAAAAAATAATGAGAATATATTCATTCATTCATTCATTCATCTTCTTTTTGGCTTAGTCCCTTTATTAATCTGGGGTCGCCACAGCGGAATGAACCGCCAACTTATCCAGCATATGTTTTACGCAGCAGATGCCCTTCCAGCTGCAACCCATCACTGGGAAACATCCATACACACTCATTCACACACATACACTACGGACAATTTAGCTTACCCAATTCACCTATACCGCATGTCTTTGGACTTGTGGGGGAAACCGGAGCACCCAGAGGAAACCCACGCGAACACGGGGAGAACATGCAAACTCCACACAGAAACGCCAGCTGACCCAGCCAAGGTTCAAACCAGCGACCTTCTTGCTGTCAGGCAATTGTGCTACCCACTGCGCCACCGTGCAGCCCATGAGAATTTATATATACACACACATATATATTTAAGACCTGATCGGGAGGTAGCGTCCAATTCCGATCGATTCTGAAACTGCGTGATCGGGCCCGATTTCCAATCACGTGATCGGATCTGGACATCCCTAATTTTAAGGTCAATATTATTAGCCCCTTTAAGTAATATTTCTTCGATTGTCTACAGAACAAACCACTGTTATACAATGACTTGCCTAATTACCCCTAACATTACCCTAATTAACCTAGTTAAGCCTTTAAATGTCACTTTAAGCTGAATACTATAGCATCTTGAAAAATATCTAGTCAAATATTACCACTCAAGAGTGAGTAAATAGTGAGTAAATGTTTTTGGGGGGGTGAACTAACTTTTTAACAGAACATTAACAGAAATAATCAATTACATGAACATCACAATTTTTAACAAAATAGAGTTTGCATAAAAGATAATCCAAATCCTCACATCAAATCAACAAAAACAATGCCCATAAATGTGACGTATGAGTTTCTGCTTTCCATATTCAGTGCACTTCCTATGCATTGATCAATTTCTGTATGAATAAAAAGCACTATATTATCAAAAAACATATCTCAGGTTTTATTTTATTTGTTTATCCTACATAAGTGCAAATGCACACTGCATATAAGGTCTGATATTAAAGGGACAGTTCCCCAAAAAATTAATTTACCTTAATTAAACCTACTAAATTCAATTTAATATCATTTACTAACACTTCGAGTGGTTCTTAACTTGGATGAGTTTCTTTTTTCCGTTCAACACAATAGAAGATACTCTGAAGAATGTTGGGGGGAAAAAGAAATCCATGACTAAGGAAATCCATGACTTTTTCCAGCATTCTTCAATATATCTTCCTTTGTGTTCAACAGAAGAAACAAGTGGAGTAAATGAAGACCAAATTTCCATTTTAAGGCGTTCTATCCATTGAATGCATTGGCAGATGATGCTAAAGTGATGCCAATGCTGAATTTCTTGAGTGTCTACTATTATTTAGTCTCTCATTTTATCTGTGAAGTGCATTTTCTCTTGACATGCATTCCTGTTTAGGATCAGTGGTTGTAAAGATACTCGGATCACCCACTTGAGCCCCTTTCATTGCTATCAGAGAAGGTTTTATCTCCTGCTTTTGGCTTAGACTTGACCTGGACTTTATAACGTTGTGTTGAGATCAAACTGAACTATTTGTCAAAGACTACATCCTATAGTCTTCAAATGATTACATTGCATATAATTTCTCCTCCGTTAGATGCAGAGAAACGTGAGAGGTTACATAATCTCTGTCTGCTCAGGGATTTGAAGACTTATATTGGACATATACAGTAAGTGATCAGCTATTTGAGGTATTTGCGGTCTCCTAACAAAGACATTTGTTGGTTGTAAATTCATTCATTCATTTCTTTTCGGCTTAGTCCCTTTATTAATCAGGGGTTGCCACAGCAGAATGAACCGCCAAATTATTCAGCATATGTTTTACGCAGCGGATGTCCTTCCAGTCGCAACCCATCACTGGGAAACACCCATACATTCTCATTCACACACATACAATCAGCCAGTCTTTTGGACTTGTGGGGGAAACCCACGCCAACACGGGGAGAACATGCAAACTACACACAGAAATGCCAACTGACCCAGCCGAGGCTCAAACCAGCTACCTTCTTGCTGTGAGGCGATCGTGCTACCCACTGCGCCACTGTGACGCCCATTGGTTGTAAATTCAAAAAGAAATTTAAAAGTGTGTTGTATGTGTTCAGCTGGTCAGACTCAAGCTACAATCTTGCTCTATATGCCAATTGTAACAACGTCTACCAAAAGGTATTAAACTAATTCTGTATCAGGTAACAGTCTCAAAAGAGGTCAGGAAGAAGCTCCAATCCTGCTCTATGTGCCAAATTTCAATGTTTTTTTTTAATCAGTATTTCAAACAGTGTACTGTTTAAATTGACTCCCCTTTCATTATGTCTGTGGCTGTTTTTGCCCCATTGACTGCCATTATAATCACATTTATTGATTGTAAAGCCATGACAGCATATAATCATGCATTCTTGATTGTTGGTGGTTTTCCCTGTTGGGGAGAGGTACAATGTGTAATTTTTATAATAATCTTAATAATAAAAAAATATATAATAACAACAGAAGACGCAGAATATTTGCATTAAGAAGACCAATAGTGATAATTAAATGCTAAATAATTATGAAATGACAATATATAAACACAGTTTTGGCCAGTGTTGTTATTACTGAACTGTATTAAGTTGCATTTTACTAATAATAATGTGTGACGACCTGACATTAAAAACATGAGAGCATTGTAACCTTGTAATCACTGTAAAATTGACTTTGCCTCTATAGCTGTAATTAAATAAATAAATTAATGAGAAAAAAACAGATAGATAAAAAATGAAATGTACAATAAAGCTTTAAAGTTTAAAAAGTTCTTTATGCTGTAACTATTTATGTGCTTTTTTTATACACTGTAAAACCCAATAAGTTAAGGTAACTCAAACCATTTGAGGAAACCGATTGCAACAAACCATTTAAGTTCAAAAACTAATCCAATTGAGTACTGTGAACTTAATCCATTTGAGTAAACAAAGCAATTTGAGCATGGTAAAACCCAATAAATGAAGAGAACTCAAACCAACTGAGTACTGTAAAACTCAATAAGTTAAGGCAACTCAAACCATTTGAGGAAACCGATTGCTACAAACCATTTGAGTTAAAAACGAATCTATATGAGTACTGTGAACTTACTCCATTTAAGTTGAAGTAATGAGGTATTTCATTAACTCATTACCTTCAACACTAAGTTCAAAACTCTTTTCAAATGAGTAGAATTAACTTTCAGTAAATTTTGAGTTAACTACACTCATTTCATTTGATAAAGTTGACTGTTGGGTTTTACAGTGTAGGCTTATTTTAAAAACTCACTGTAAATATGGTTAATATTTTTTATTAGGTACAAATAAATAATTATAAGTTTGCATAAATATAGGTGCAACACCACCAGTTTGCAGTATTGCTAAAAAATATGATAATTTGTTGTTGTTTTTAGCAAAAAACAAAACAAATAAATAGACAAATAACTAATCGCTTTTTACAGTGTAATACAACCT
>CAIGQV010019101.1:2771303-2781594 GCA_903798115.1 Danio jaintianensis
AATCAATCAATCAATCAATCAATCAACCAACCATCCAAATCAATCAATCAACCAATCAATCAACCAATAAATCAACCAACCGACCAATCAATCAATCAATCAATCAATCAGTCAGTCAATCAATAAATCAATATACCAACCAACCATCCAATCAATCAACTAAATCAATCAATCAACAAGTAGCCATGCATAGAGACGCCATTTGATCTAATAAAATTCAGCTTTGTTGAAGATAAGAGACAACATATTCTTCTTCATACATTACACTGTATTCTGCACACCAACCAATGCCAAGTGCTATTGCTACCTATAGTGAAAAATAATTTAAGTGTGTGTGTGTTTTTTTTCTAGATAAGTTGCTGGTGCCGTCGAAGTGGGTTCAGATGCATTGGAGCGGCGACAGAGCGACACTGACTCTCACACACCTCAACAAGGAGGACGAGGGTCTTTACACACTGCGCGTCATCACCAAATCTGGCTTCCAGTCTCACTCCGCGTATGTGTTCGTCAGAGGTGAGCGGTAATACACTATGTGTACAAGCTAAACAAGAGGCGGCACGGTGGCTCAGTGGTTAGCACTGTCACCTCACAGCAAGAAGGTCGCTGGTTTGAGTCCTGGCTGGGCCAGTTGGCATCTCTGTGTGGAGTTTGCATGTTCTCCTTGTGTTGGCGTGGGTTTCCTCCGGGTGCTCCGGTTTCCCCCACAAGTCCAAACACATGCGCTATAGGGGAATTGGATGAACTAAATTGTCTGTAGTGTGTGTGTGTGTGTGTGTGTGTGTGTGTGTGTGTGTGTGTGTGTGTGTGTGTGTGTGTGTGTGTGAGAGAATGAGTGTGTATGGGTGTTTCCCAGTACTGGGTTGCAGCTGGAAGGGCATCCGCTGCGTAAAAGATATGCCGGAATAGTTGTCAGTTCATTCCACTGTGGCGACCCCTGATAATCAGGGACTAAGCCGAATGAAAATGAATGAATGAATATTATAATAAGTAATGTGTAACTTAAAGGGATAGTTCACACATAATTGAAAGTGGTTGTAAACCTTTATGAATTTCGTTCTTCTATTGAACACAAAACCAGATATTCTGAAGAATGTTGAGGAAAAACAGCCATCGACCTCCATAGAATTTTTTGTTTTTACTATGGATGTCATTGGCTGCTTTTCCCCCCAACGTTCTTCAGAATATCTTGTTTTGTGTTCAATAGAAGAATGAAATTCATAAACGTTTACAACCACTTTTTAATTTTGTGTGAACTATCCCTTTAAGAAGGACACTATAATTACGTGTTGTTTTGTATATCATTCTTTCTTTAATATCTTACAAGTCTGTCTTTAAAAGTGTGTTGTTTCTGTGGTTGTTCTGTTGGTCTAAAAATTCTAAATGATTACAAATTAATATTGTATTTATAGCGAAGTGCTAATTGTTTTACAAGGTAAAAAAGCGTTGGACAAACTCTCTTGGCTTGTGCTCTGTGAGTTTTGCATGTCTCTCAGAGTCTCTCATGTTTCAGGCTAATTTTATCGCTGTCGTCCCGTGTCTGTGCTGTCAGGACATTCAGATGAAGAAACTGTGCGGCTAGTGTCAAACTTAAATCTAGATCTGTGTGTACAAAAAAACATCGCTTCGGTAAACAATGCGACAAATAAATTATAATTGAAATGTACATTAACTGCAATTAGTTGATCTTTAGATTTTTTGATCCACTTAAGTTCATCTCTTGTCTCTTAAATATGGGTAAAATTAGTTAAAGTATCTGTAGTAAACAGATAAAATAAACATGTTTAAAATAAATATACAGCACTTTAATTTCTATTTGAACATGCATACCGTGTGTTTAAATATATTTGTAATTATATAACCGCTACAAAGTAATGACACAGTTGCAATTTTAAGTGCATTATCTTTAAATGTAATATCAAATAACCCTACACTCTAAAATAAAATGCTGGAATATTTCGACCCAAATCGGGAAAATTTGTATAAACCCTAATGTTGGGTTAAGTTTTGTGCTTTTGTCCATATTTTACCCAAATAAATAGGCTAAAATAAGCCAGCATGTTTTTTGTACTTGAAATTATAATTAAGTTGTTTACACATGCTAGACTACACCCCAGTGTTATCATTGTAGAGCCGCTCCGAATGTTATCACTCGATGGAATGGGTGGTTATCAGCTGATAAAAATGGGCCAGTAGGGGCTGTTATCATCCATCCACATGGTTAATCAGCTATAGATCACATACGGCTGCAGCTGGAAGTTAACAATAATTATTTATATTCTTTATTAAATTTCCCATTAATTGTATTTTATTAACGTCTACCCCACGTTCGCCTCACAGCAAGAAGGTCGCTGGTTCGAGCCTCGGCTGGGTCAGTTGGCGTTTCTGTGTGGAGTTTGCATGTTCTCCCCGTGTTGGCGTGGGTTTCCTCCGGGTGCTCCGGTTTCCCCCACAAGTCCAAAGACATGCGATACAGGTGAATTGGGTAGGCTAAATTGTCAGTAGTGTATGTGTGTGAATGAGTGTATATGGATGTTTCCCAGTGATGGGTTCCAGCTGGAAGGGCATCCGCTGCGTAAAACATATGCTGGATAAGTTGGCGGTTCATTCCGCTGTGGCGACCCCAGATTAATAAAGGGACTAAGCCGAAAAGAAAATGAATGAATGAATAACGTCTACCCCTACTTCAACCCTAAACCCAATCGTCACAGTAATGTAAAAACAGATCTGGATCTGGAGTCTTCTCTATTAGTATAGCTGATTAACCATGTGGATGGATGATAACAGCCTTCTGAGCCTACCAGTGGTGGCCCATATCTATCAGCTGATAACCACTGATAACGCCCATTCAATCGAGTGATAACATTCGAAGCGGGTGCATTGTAAGCATGACAAAATATTTAAAAAAATTACATTACAGTGAAAGTTTAATTGGACATTTTTCCTAAGTGCACTAAATTAAAATAAAAAATTGCTTGACATGAAAATACTTTCAGCACACTTAAATGTTTTTTTTTTATTATTACTATTATATTATCTGCTATTACAGTTTGTTTCTTTTTCTATAAATACTTTATGTTTGAAGTACGCTTGAAGTAAGTGCACATTTAATGCAATTAAGTTTTCTTCTTTAGCTTGTTGTGAACTGATGAAACGGTTTATTCAGACTGTATTATTGTATTTGTGTCTTTACTATAGATGCTGATGCTGATGTTGCCGGTGCTCCTGGCGCTCCATTAGATGTTCACTGTCTGGATGCTAATAAGGATTATGTGATTGTGGCCTGGAAACAGCCTGCAGTCGATGGCGGGAGTGCCATTCTGGGTTACTTTGTTGACAGGTGACGTTATTTTGGGGCTGAATTTTGATCCTCAAATATAATTTTGGAAAAGATTAAATGATTATTGTTCTATATTGTTTATTTATTTATTTATTTATTTATGTAACTTTATTTATGTGGTATGTAAATTCCTTATGAATCCCATATAACACTGAACATGACTTGAAATTGAAGAGCTACACTAAATCTACTTAATTTAGCTCATAAAATCAATTATTTACAGTATTTAGAAATTAAATGATATTTAGAAATTCTTTATTTAAAATTAATTGTACGTATAGTCTGGTTTTGGCTACATTTTCTAACAGACATATGTGCTGTAACATTTCATTGCTTAATAATAGCTTAGAAGGCATTATAATATAACAGAAGATTTGCATTAAATAATTTGTACACCAAAACAAAAGTTATTGTATAATATTGTATTGTATAATATTGTACATAGCATAGTTCATTCATTCATTCATTTTCTTTAAGGCTTAGTCCCTTTATTAATCTGGGGTCGCCACAGCGGAATGAACCGCCAACTTATCCAGCATATGTTTTACGCAGCGGATGCCCTTCCAGCTGCAACCCATCACTGGGAAACACCCATACACACTCATTCACACTCATACACTACTGACAATTTAGCTTACCCAATTCACCTATAGCGCATGTGTTTGGACTTGTGGAGGAAACCGGAGCACCCGGAGGAAACCCACGCCAACACAGGGAGAACATGCAAACTCCACACAGAAATGCCAACTGACCCAGCCGAGGCTCGAACCAGCGACCTTCTTGCTGTGAGGCAATTGTGCTACCCACTGCGCCACCGTGACACCTATAGCATAGTTGTAAAGCTGTAAATACTTGTTCACAAAGAGCCCCATCCTCAGATGTTTTATAGCATTAGACTAAAACAATAAACCATCTGAAGCCGTGGTTTACAGTGAATTTATATCAGCTATGGTACAATATTATGGTACGACAACAAACTAGTCTAAATTCACTGTAAACCACGGCTTCACAGGGTTTATTGCTTTTATAAAACGGTTGTCCCACACACATTGCCAGGTTTCACAAAATAAAACAAAACAAACAAAACTGTTTCTCCCAATTTGCATACTATACGTCATAAATAGTTTAGTTTAAAAATAATTAGTGTGTCCCAAACCGCAGTATGTTGAAAAGAGTAGGCAAAACGTTCCTGGATGGTCTATTTCAGCAGGTAGAAATTGGAAGTGTAGAAATGTCCATATCCTATCCACCAATATTGATATATACTGCATGAAAGATGCAGATTAATGGCAGATTAACCTGCTGCTGAATTTCCAATATTGTAGGTAATTAAATATGAAAGAATTGTGGATGATGTGTCAAGATGATTGACAGGGGACTTAACTAAGCAACATAATGGTCCATTAATAAGGAAGCAGTTTGTCCCAAAGCTTGCATACTCTTCTGTTACACACCCAAAAGTATGTGCTTTTTCTTCACAAGAACTTTTAGAACATAGTATAAGTATGTGAATTGGGATGCAGCATTTGACTCTGTACTGATATTGGAATTGTTGCCAAGCAACAGCACAGATGTGTGTATGTAGAGTATTTTACAACAGCTTTGAACTAATCAAAATCAAGCACTGGAACTCTCCATGTTATAATGTGTGTTTGAGTGCACTGAATGTTTATTTCTGCAGGTGTGAGGTCGGCACGACACACTGGGCTCAATGTAATGACACTCCGGTCAAGTTTGCGCGTTTCCCCGTCACTGGTCTGGTTGAAGGACGGAGTTACATGTTTCGTGTGCGCGCGGTTAATAAAGCGGGAATGAGCCACCCGTCACGCGTGTCTGAACCTGTAGCCGCTATGGATCCCGCAGATCGCTCCAGAAAAGGTGAACATATTAACACAGCAAATATACAAAAACATAATCTGTTAAAAGTGTTTTAATATACTTTTTTCTTCTGTAGGTGCTTCGGCTCCTTGGACTGGACAAATAATTGTAACCGAGGAGGAGCCTGTGGGTAAGACATGTAAATATATATATTATTTAATGAAACATAATAAAATATATATATATATGGGTGGCTCAGTGGTTAGCACCGTCGCCTCACAGCAAGAAGGTCGCTGGTACGAGTCCCGGCTGGGCCAGTTGGCATTTCTGTGTGGAGTTTGCATGTTCTCCCCGTGTTTGCGTGGGTTTCGTCCGGGTGCTCCGGTTTCCCCCACAGTCCAAAAACATGCGCTATAGGTGAACTGAATCAGCTAAATTGGCCGTAGTTTATAAGTGTGAATGTGAGAGTAAATGGGTGTTTCCCAGAACTGGATTGCGGCTGAAAGGGCATCTGCTGTGTAAAAACATATGCTGGATAAGTTGGCGGTTCATTCCGCTGTGGCGACCGCTGATTAATAAAGGGACTAAGCCGAAAAGAAGCCACACCCACTGTTTTCTCATTTAATATTCAGTTTCTCTAGGAACTGCATTACAATACGAAAAAACAAAAACAAAAAAAAAAAAAACGGTCGCAGCTTCCGGTTCATGCAGACTTTAATTCAACATTATGAAAAGTAAACCAATCGATTTTTGCCAGAACAAGACCCACCACCCCTTTTTGATATCACTGCTATAGTGACTGTGTTTTGGGGCTCGGTCTGACACTTTAGTGCACTTTTAAAGGGCACCTATTATGATCCATTTTTACAAGATGTAAAATAAGTCTCTGATGTCCCTAGAGTGTGTGTAAAATTTCAGCTCAAAATACCACACAAATAATGTTTTATAGCTCTCTGAAACTGACCCTTTTAGGCTTTGATTCTAATTGTGGCGTTTTGGTGACTGTCGCTTTAAATTCAAATGAGATTGTGCTCTTTTCAAAAGAGGGCGGAGCTTCAAGTGCCTGTGTGTCAGCATAGTGGCAGATTCAAAAACAAGACTAACATCCTATGCTAATGAGGGAGACATGGTCACTAGTGGGCGGGGCTTTCCCCCTCTGATGACATCATACAAAGGGAGAATGTCAATCAAAGTGTTTCTGCAGACTGTTTTTATCAAGTCTGATTACGAAAAACAGAAATAATTAATTTTAACCATTAGAAGCTGGATATATTCACACACTGCTGCCACACAACTGTGTTTAAACCCCTTATAAAAGTGATTTTTGCATAATAGATCTCCGTTTGGTTTTATTCAGAGGGAGTGGTTCCTGGCAGACCTCAAGAACTCTCAGTCATTGAAGCCACCAAAAACTATGTGGTGTTGAGCTGGAAGCCGCCGGGTGAAAAAGGACATGAAGGAGTCATGTATTACGTGGAGAAGGTCAGGTGACAAAACCCAATTCATCATGACATTTTATATATTTGACAAAGCTATCTTTATATATATCACTGTGTTTTTAAATATGTTCATGAATGCAACAGCATACTGCATTTTTTAACCATAGTGAACTGATAAACTGTAATTAATTCTGTGTTATGCTTTAGTTTTTACTACAGCAAACTGTGGCGTATTGTAGTATAATATAGCCTATAGTTATAGTAGAATATTATAATATTGAGTCATTTGTTTATGTTACTGTAGTAGTTGTGTTACCATAGCAACTGTATAATCACCACAACAGATTAGTTCATGTACTTTACTATAGTATGGTTCAAAAACACTACACTATAGTACTTACTATAAGTTACTGTATTATTTTTTTCAGACGGTTGCTACTGTAATTAGTAACACATTACTGCCTTCATGCAGTGTTTTTTTAATATGTAATAGGAATAACATCTGTTTGTGTGTGTGTGTGTGTGTGTGTGTGTGTGTGTGTGTGTGTGTGTGTAGTGTGTGTCAGGCACAGACAGCTGGCAGCGAGTGAACACTGAAATCCCAGTGAAATCTCCACGCTTTGCTCTTTTTGATCTGGCCGAGGGCAAATCTTACCGCTTCAGAGTTCGCTGCTGCAACTCTGCTGGTGTTGGAGAACCATCAGAACCCACCGAAGCCACAACGGTTGGGGACAAACTGGGTACGATTCTGTCAAGAAGAGCGCATTCGATGGTTTATGTTAGCAAGATTTAGCCAATTTATGATGTCAACATGCTAGAATGTGTGATAAACATGCTGGAAATGTGCTAATAGAAAGCTAATTCACAACCAATGTGCTAAAAGTTGGTAGACCCATGCTTATTAATGTTAGCAATGTGCTACAACATTTTGGCCATGTGCTTAAAACATCCTACAAACAGGCTAGCAACATGTTTATTTTTGTTAGCAACATGTTAACACGTAAGTCATGTGATAAAACTAGGGATGCTACATGCTAGAATATGTGTTAAACATGCTGTAAACGTGCTAATAAAGAGCCAATTCATACAACCAATATGCTTAAACTTGGCAGAAACGAGCTAGACTTATGCTTATTAATGTTAGCAATGTGCTAAAACAATTTGGCTATGTAGTAAGCATGTACTAGGCATGTAGTAGGCCTAGTAACATGTTAGCAGTGTGCTAAACATGCTAGTTACACAGCAGCAATGTTTTAAAATGTGTCAGCACCATGCTAATACATGCTAAAATGCAACATAAAAGGAAGCATCATGTTAAAAATTTTAGCCATGCTAAAATATGCTAGAAATGTCATCAACATTCTAATTAATGTTAGAAAATGTTAATTTATATTAGCTAAATGTTAGTCAATGCTAAACATGTTAATTCATGATATCCATGTTAGCCATATGATAAAATATTAGATGCATATGCTAACAAAATGTTAAACAATGCTAACAATGTGTTAAACATGCAGTAGAAATGTTTTAAAATGTCAACATCATGCTAATTCATGCTAACAATGTGCTAAAACATGCTATCAACACACAAAAACAAATTAACCATGCTAATTAATGCTAGAACTATGTTAAAACGTGTTATGAATATGCTAGCAACATGATAATTCATGCTAGAAACTGCTAGCCATTTGCTAATATCACTTATTATGTATCATGACATTTGTCCATGTTATATTACATAAGAAAAGTCATTACAGCATGCAGATAAAGACTGGTTCAACTTGAATACGATATAAACTCTACAATAACATAATGTGTAATAACTGTTCTGTTACCTGCCACCAGATATCCCATCAGCCCCTGGGCATGTGGTGCCGACCCGCAATACAGACACATCTGTGGTGATTTCATGGGAAGCGTCTCGTGACGCTAAAGAGCTGGTGGGCTACTACATCGAGAGCAGCATCACAGGGAGCAATTCTTGGGAGCCATGCAACAACAAACCAGTTAAAGCCACAAGGTACATAAAAAGAACACACAAAAGGTACAATATATCGTTTCAGCATCGATATCGCAATGTACACATCCTCAATAGTCACATCGTAGCATGTGCAATGTCCAGTTATGAGTACAGTTGATCAGATACAAGTTTGTCATTGCAAAGTTTAGTGAAAGTTCATCATTTGCATGTTTTTAGACCTGTGATACTCATTAAGCATTTCAAGAGAACTTAAAAGCACAAGAAATTCCAACGCTTGATGTTTTAGACTACAAATATAATCAATTATTTCTACAATAAAGACTATACAGTGATATTTTACATTTAATTATTTAATTCCTGTGTCTGAAATACTATATGAATTCTCTGAAAATCAGAAAAGCACTGATTAGATATTACTTTTGTATTTATCTATGCTTGTAATTGGATTATGTGTCATGCACAATAATCCTAATCAACCTAAAATTATGACCCCCCCCCCCCTAAAAAAAGCTATTCAAGTCATCTGATGAAATTGTAGTTATCGCAAAGTATATTGCAGAAAAACAAAATATCGCAATATTAATTTTTTCCCAATATTGTGCAGGCCTACTATAGATCAACGCATGTATTTAGTGTTGCTTGATTAACGGCATGATAAATACAAAAATGTGACGAGCGGAAAGTTGTGCAAGACTTTGTTTACTCGGGTAACTGCTGCATTTCTATTAGCACCACCTACTGTTCAAGAGTGGAATTGCATTATTATTCAGCCCATGTGCTGTGTTTTACGCATTGGCTTGAAAAGACAAATTGCATGAGTAAATTGAACTGAATGTTTTTTAACTGAGTGATCTTTTTTGGTGTTGTAACTGAGAGGACGCTGGACAACGAAGTTGGGGATCCATGTGCAGGTTTTATTAAAGAGTAGTCGTGCAGGCAATGGTCAAATACAGGAGCAAACAGGTACATACAAGGAAATCTGGAAGCATGGTCAGATAACAGGCAGATGGCCGATGCAGGCAGCAGACAGGATAAACAATAAAGCAAGGGTCAAAACACAGAGAGCCTAAACCAGGAAACGCTTTGAAATGCTACAGGGTTAGAAACCAACAAGACTCAGCAATGTCTGTGAGTGTGTGTGCTGTTTATATAGTCTGTGTAATCAGTTCCTTAGCAGCTCCCAGCTGTGTGTAATCAAAGGAGAACTGGAACAGGTGTGAGTGTGTGGTGCATGACAGGATTTGTAGTTCCTTTGGTGGCAGATTTGTAGTTCTCCAGCGATCTGTATGGACTAGATCGCTGGTGATTGTGATTGTGTTGTAAACATGCTATTATAATAAATGCCAGTAGGTCCCCAATATTTGGCCCCCAAATATGTTTTTTTACTTTATTGCAAACTAAGCATTTTTACTGAAACACCGTCAGAATGCTTAAATCATTATTCAAAGTTTATACAAATGCTGGAAATCTTTGAACTTCCATAAATTTTAGTCAACTGTTTTTAAGGATTGAAAAGTGCTTCGATTTTAGATAAAGTGCTTGAAACTGCAAATATGTTGCTTTCATAGTAATTTATAGGCCCTGTCCACACAAACAAGGGTATTTTTTAAACCGCACTCTATGCTGTTTGCCATTCACATTGGCCATGGTGAAGATTTTCAGAAACTCCGGGTACAGTGTGGTTTTCACATGGTGAGGACACCTGCTGGTTACAAC
>CAIGQV010019101.1:2781604-2807050 GCA_903798115.1 Danio jaintianensis
GCTGGATGTACATTATCCCTTACTTACAGTATGTTGTTATATATTAATATCTGTCCTTATATTTTCACACAGGTTTATCTGCCATGGCTTGACCACAGGCGAGAGTTATGTTTTCCGAGTAAGAGCGGTCAATGCTGCAGGAATCAGTGAATTCTCACAGGAATCTGAAGCCATTGTAGTTAAAGCTGCTATTGGTGAGTCATTATGAACATCTTTTAGATTAAATTACTCGAATATGATCTGACTTCTACACTGTAAATTAGCAGTTTTCCATATTCTGTTATTCATGTTTTTATTTTTCCTTGTTTATTTATGCTTTTGCGTTGGATTATGGCACCTTGATCTTTCTTCCAACATCTTTTAACCTTGAAAAGTTGAAAAAAAGTGACTTTTATTGACATTTTTAATAGTTTAAAGTGATATATTGTCTGGGTTGTTATGTAACCTTGTAATGGACTGCCAGTACATTCTCTGTTATTTTACAGGCTTATTTCTCTATATTATTTCTTATATGTTATATTATCTCAAACTACTAAAATGGCAATAAAAGTCACTTAAAGTACAGAGTTGAATTTTCAAAATAAAAGTCTACATAGCAGAGATCAAAGTCCCATAATGCAATTCACAACCGTAAATAAACCTGAAATAATACTGTGAATCACAAAACACAGATCTTGTTAATTAACAGCTATTTTTTACACTATAGCTCCAACTTTCACTTTTAATTCTGACCACTGTTCCCGACTTACGCATTTCACACGTCCTAAAGTGTCCAGGCCACAACCACCAAACTCCTGCATTTCTCCCAGGGGTCAGGACTTGTAGACCTCCTCTAATTTGGGTCACAGCAGATCCAACGTAGTGGTGACTACAAACCAGCTCACCCGCTCTCCCGTTTATTTGATCCCCCAGCCCACTCCCTCAGGCTTCTGCATCCCTTCTGCATGTCTGAGTTTAACAACAGCAGCTCCACAATGCTCACTTCTCCTTTTTGAAACACACTGTTATTGTGCACAGCTTTATAAATAAAAATGTATTTATTATTTTTGCACAATAAAACACAATGCAACATAAAATAAACAAAACATATACAAAGAGGTTAATTCAGGAGCATGTTTTTGATTATTGAACTGTTTGTTTTATTGCACGTCTTTAATGAAGTAAATTAAATTGTATTTTTTAATTTGCAAAAGTTGGTTAAAGTTCAACTAATTGAAATATATGATACATTCATTTAAAATCTGAAATATAACCTATGCAAACTGCACGAAATTGTTGTGTTATATTTGTAATTACATTATTATTATTATTATTAAATTACACTACAATAAGGTTGTATTATTTAGTGTTAGTTAATGCATTTACTAACATGAACAAACAATGAACAATACATTTATTACAGTATTTGTATTTGTTAACTCGAGGTGCATTAACTAATGTTAACAAGCATGAATTTGGATTTTAATAAGGCATAAGTAAATGTTGAACTATGATTAATAAATAATACTTTATAGTTTATGTTAGTAAATATGGTACATTAACTAACACTAACCAATAAAATCTTATTGTAAAGTGTGACCATTATTATTATTATTATTGTTATTATTATTATAATACTACATTATTGCAATAGTAACACATTATTTGTTTTTTATTAGTTATTACGATTATTATTTAATAGTATTTCATTATTTTAAACATGACTTTTGTTATTATTATTATTATTATTATTATTATATAGCCATATTGTGCCACATATTTTTATATATTACATGCATATAGTACATAAGACAATAGTACAAGTAATATGTTATCGATAACATATTTATTTTAACATAGAGATTTTTAGCTGCCATAAGAAAATATAATACTTTCCATACTATAAAAATTACACACAGTTTAATATTTGTACAAAGAAAGTTTAAAATTAAGTTAAAGAAAAAAATTACAAACCATAATGTTAAAATTATCCCCATTTTCCCCTACTTTTGGTTAATGACTGTAATTGCTTTATTAAATACTGCTTTTAAATATTATTATTATTATTATTATATTGATAGATACTCAATAACTGACATTACATGTAGTTTGTTGCATTGTATGGCTTTTATTGTGTTTTATTGTCTTAAAGGGCACCTATTGTGCAAATATCACTTTTATAAGAGGTTTAAACACAGTTGTGTGGCAGCAGTATGTGAATATAGCCAGCCTCTAATGGTAAAACATTTATTAAATTAATTTTTTATAATCAGACTTGATATAAGCAGTCTGCAGAAACACTTTGATTGACATTCTCTCTTTGTACGTGTCATCAGAGGGGGAAAGCCCCGCCCACTAGTGACCTTGTCTTCCTCATTAGCATAGGAGATTAGTCGTGTTTTCAATCTGCCACTATGCTGACACACGGGCATTTGTAGCTCCGCCCTCTTTTGAAAAGAGCAAAATCTCATTTGAATTTAAAGCGACAGTCACCAAAACACCACAATTTGGATCAAAGCCTAAAAGAGGCAGTTCCAAAGAGTTATAAAACATTATATGTGGGGTATTATGAGTTTAAACTTCACACACACACTCTAGGGACATCAGAGACTTGTAAAAAGGGGCATAATAGGTCTCCTTTAATGTTACACTGTAGTGTGATGTTGTGTCTCATAAAAGTTCAGCACAAAATAATCCATTCATCTCATACTAAATAACCACAGCCTCTTTCTTTTCATTTCTCCTCACTCATTTTCTTCATTGCTTGTTTTCATTGCCTCTTTTTAGTACTTGAATATAATAATAAAAAGCATATGATAATAAAGAAGTTGATCTCTCTCGTGCATGCACATCCATTTCTAGTGAGATGACCTTGAGTAGACTGAAGTCTTCTTTATGATGATTTGAATGTGACTGTTTAATGTTTTTTCTGTCTGCTTTCTCCGCTAACTCCTGTAGGGGGCGGTGTTCTTCATGGTGTGTGTCTGGACGTGGGGGGTAACGGGGCTCCACTAACCCAGCACATTGCTCGCAGAGTGGGCAGGCATGTGGCGTCTCACTCCCCTGTTGGCACAAATCTAACACGCCTTGCTAATAATAATGATAATAGTCACGGGGTTGAGGGAGGGGGGCAAAACACTGGCCAAGCGGCGCCATTAGATGAGGGCAAACTGGGCAAGAGGGCCAGTCAGCGGGCTCCAGAAATCCAAACCACAAAACAGTTTGTACAGTCTAGCAATGCATTGTTAAAGCCCAACTGCATCCAAAAGCAGTCGGCAGCAGAATTGGCAGATACTCGTAAGTCCTCAATGGAGCGAGAGAAAACGGGAGAGCGAAAGAAAGGACGAAGAGGATCAGGTGAGACAATGGAGAAAGAAAAAAACGTCATCGAGTGGGCCTGACTCCATTTGACCCTTTTTTCCATTCATTTTTAATGCATTTTGAGTCTCATCTCTCTTTTTTTGAACACTCCAGTTCATTTATTCATCATTTATCTGCTCATTATTGTGAATTTGCCAAGCTGACCTTTGTGGAAAAGAAGTACAATGTTGAAAGAGAGTTTAAGTGTACACAAAAATGTAATTGCACTTAATTATATATATATATTCTTTCGGTTTCAATTGATTTACACTGATACTGTAAAAAAAAATGCTGGGTTCCACACAATTCCTTAATGTTATTCCAACACAAATCGATTAAGTTACAAATTTAAGTGGATTGAACATAAAACAGTTAAGTTGTCCCCCCCAAAAAACCTCAAGAATTGTGTTGATTCAGCTCATTTTAAACAAGTAGTTTTGAAAAAAATAATTTTTTGAGTGTAGCTGAACTAACTAGAGTGCTTTTTCACCAGCTAAGTGTCTTTATATGTAATTTTATTATCACATATATTCAGAAATATTCAATTTGAAGTTAAATGTAAAACAGCTTTAATGCATTTTTTATTACAACAACATATCTGTAATTATGCATTTGTAACAAAGTTGTACATAAACAATTGAAATGTTATTAAAAGCACACTTTTTAACCCTTTTTATAGGTCACGGATTGAAAAAACCTATTGGGAGTTCTCACAAGACTTTTATGACTTAAAAAAATTATATTGTTATCAATGCAAGTGATAAAGGGTTAAGAGTGTATTTAAGTCTGTTAAGAAACATTGCCATTCATATATTTTTGTTTAAGTACACTTTAAATTATTACCATTTATTTCATTATTATATTATCTGCAATTACATTTTTTTCAAAAAAATACTCAAATATGCTCATTTAGTTTAATTAAGTCCACTTCTTTTTCACAAGGGGGCACTAGACCTCTCTCATTAAAATAGCATATTGCAGTTGTTTTAATAGCCACAGTTATACGCTATTTCACCTCACAGGTAAGACTGCAAAAATCAGCACAAGCTCATTGAAAATACGTACCTCAGCTTACATTCTTGCTAAATGTAAAATGCATTGCACTATGTACATTTTGTTGCACGTTTAAGATGGAAAATCCACCAGAGGGCGCTGTCTACATTTTTGGAAATCTAAAATATATTACTTGGGGTATGTTTTGTTGTATGTTTCAGATGGCAAAACCACTAGAGGGCTCTGCCAATAATTTTAGTAAATCACAAAAATGATACACATCCTTCTTGTACACGACCAGGAGAGTTTGGCGCTTGTCGTACAGATCAGCTAGCAAACTACAGATGTAAAATCTTCCCTAAACCCAATCAATAGTGTTTTCTAAAGCAGCCATATGAGAGAAAAGTGCACCGTGACATTGTTTTACCTTAATTATACATTGCTTTTATCTCTTTTGTAGAAGCGTGCTTCACCAAACTTAAACTAGAGTACAACACTGTACAAAGTGAGCTACAAGCTAAGTGACCACAGCAAAAAAAGTTGTCCATATGGAGACAGCGTTAAGTTGTTTTGTGGTAATTGGTGTTGTGCAAAGAACTGTACAAAAATAATCCTTTAAATAATCCATTTGTCAATAGTATGTCCCTGTAAATATCATTAGTGTGAAAAGAGACAAAAGTTGTTGGAGTCATACTGCCCCCTAGTGTTCATTTTATCTACAAACTACAGCCGAACGTATAATAAAGTAAATGTTTTTGCGATTTCACAATAATGTAGGCTGAAGCACATATTTCCAAGAGTCTGTAACCCTATGAACCCCACTGGAAAACCCAGCTCAAACCAACTTCTAATGGTTTTAATCCTGGTTTTTCTAATGGGACGTCTTCCTGGAGAATTTGAATATATGGTAAGTCTTTTCAGCTGCACACTTTCCAGTCCCTCAAATAACATCACGATCGACACAAATGCATTCAGGGTTTCTCTTTTGGCTTCTTTTATGCCACCAGCCACAACTGGCAATATGCTGGACACCCTCCTTACTATACAATACTCTCCCTGGGCTCACCAGCTTGCAGTGCCAGCCTGTGTGTCTGGTTTAGATATTTACCTCCACAATCGCTGGTTCACATTCAGGCAACCATACTGTGCTTTTACTGTAAATGCTAACTGTTATTTTGTTATGCCAGCTTCACCTGCTCCACCCTATGGCATCTCTGTGCTGGAATGTGTGCGGGATTCAATGGTTCTGGCCTGGAAACAACCCACTTTCATCGGTGGTGCCGACATCACTGGTTACTTTGTTGATTACCGTGAGGTCATCGGTGGCGTGCCGGGAAAATGGCATGAGGCCAATATTAAGGCTATCAGTGAGAGAGCTTACCGAGTGAGTGGCACAATTTGTGTCACAACAAGTTGTTGTCCCAAGTACATCATACAAAGCATATTGGTCTCAGCACATCAACCGCTTGGTAAAAATCAGCACAAAATAATCTCCAACCTTTTCTTTGCCTCTAGGTTTCAGAGCTGAAGGAAAACATGCTGTACCAGTTCCAGGTTCGAGCTGCCAACATGGCCGGTGTGGGCATCCCGTCTCTTCCCAGCGAGACATTCCAGTGTGAGGAGTGGACGATTGCTGTACCGGGTAGGCATAAACAAACTTGAAAAATATCAATATATCTAGTTACATCAGGAAACTTTTGCATTGCAATGCAATGAGCAAGCAATAACATCATTACCTGAGAGTCTGGGGTGCATCCCAAAGCCATCGGTAGCCAAAATAATTACAAACACATACGAGCGATTTTGTGTTTCTCAAATTGTTTTGAAATTACTACCGCAGACAACATCTATAGGAGCTAGGGGTGGTAATCTTTAGCAACTTCACAATCAGATCCAATTCCAATTCTGGGGCTTACAATCTGATTCCAAAATGATTCTTAACTTTTAATTTGGTTCTTCTGGACACTGTTAACATAGGGTTTCCTTCTGGCACAGAAAAGTAAAGAAAAAAAAAACCTTGAGAGAAAAAACAGGCTCATAGATGTATAGACGTTGTTGATTTGGAGGAGTTTACCAATTTTGACAGTTCTTCCTCTCCTACTGATGAGAAAGTCTGAAATTGATTTATTAACTAATGATATACAGTGCTCTAATTGGGACGACACTGTAGGAGATAGATTTATGGTGCTTTTTTGTCTCTGATATCATGAATCTTGCATGTGAAGATATTCATAAAGCCATTACTGCTATGTTGTAATGACAAGAAACGCTTGCTAATGCTTTAGTCATTAGGGGTGGGAATCTTTAGCAACTTCACAATCAGATCCAATTCCAATTCTGGGAGTCACAATCCGATTCCAAAACGATTCTTAACTTATATTTTGCTGAATTGATATACAGTATTGTGAAGCCCTACTTAGAGTGCTCATGAACTTTTGAGAATCGAATCAGAATTGCTAGATAAAGAATCGTGATGCTACAATTAATCAATTTTTTTGTCCCACACCTAACTGAATCCCTGTGCTTAGGACCACCACATGACCTCCAGGTTCAGGAGGTGCGTAAAAACTCTCTGGTGCTGCTCTGGAAGCCTCCAGTTTACCAGGGTCGTGACGCAGTGAACGGATATTACATCGACATCAAGGAGGCTGAAGCTGACTTTGAAATGTGGAGAGGAGTCAACGAGAAAGCTAACGAAAAGACATTCTTCAAGGTTTGTGTGCATATACGGTTTTAATATATTCATTGCATACAAGGGTTGTGCATGTGTTCAAATAAAGAAAAAAAACACAAATTCAGGAAAGAAAACATTGAAAATTTGGATAACACTTTAGTTTTATGTCACAATTCATGCTATTAACTACTGGTCTATTAAATACCTGCATATGATTAAGTTATTAACTGTTCATTAGTAATTATTATAAAGTATGATCTTATTCTACATCCCTAAAT
The DNA here is from genome assembly GCA_903798115.1 of Danio jaintianensis. Taxonomy (NCBI): domain Eukaryota; kingdom Metazoa; phylum Chordata; class Actinopteri; order Cypriniformes; family Danionidae; genus Danio; species Danio jaintianensis. Next base: position 2,788,889 of record CAIGQV010019101.1, read on the forward strand.
GCTGTTTCCCTTTATTGTTTTAGATCAAGGATCTGAAGGAGGGCGAGTCGTATGTTTTCCGCGTTCGTGCTCAAAATAAGGCTGGTGTGGGAAAAGCATCAGATCCTACAGAACCGGTTGAGGCAGTGACTAAACCAGGTACTAAACAATCATTTGTACAATAACATTTTTTGTGTAATTCAAAACAGCTTCTGGAGATGAAATGTGAAATTAAAATCAATGTATTAAATGCATATTCAGGGTAATAGTGTGTACAATTCATACTTTTCTTTTCATGATTTTTGTCCCTCGACTCCATTCTCATTTTTCAGTCCTTATCCTCCCAAGACAGTTTATATAGAGAGTGTTTTTAAATGAAAATAAAATTTGTTCTGGCATTTTTTCCAGTGACTAGTGAAATGTAGGGCTGTTCGAATCCCGATTTCGTGTCCTAGTTCTGGAATCAATGGGCTTGATTCCTTGAACTGATTCATTTCTATTGTTGTGATAAAAAAAAAAATTCTTTATATTCAAACACCGAGCAAGCTGGTGGTGATAGTGGAAGTGGATAGTGGAAGACTTCATCAATTGAAAATACTGATTCATTTGACCACAGTACACGTTTCCACTGTGTGATGGTTCATCCCAGATGCCTCCGAGCCCAGAGAAGTTGACGGCGCTTCTGTACACTGTTAACATAGTAAGAAAGGAAGCCCTTACACATACGAGAGATTTTGTGTTTCTCAAATCCTTCTGAAATTACTACCGCAGACAACATCTATAGGAGCTAGGGGTGGGAATCTTTAGCAACTTCACAATCAGATCCAATTCCAATTCTGGGGGTCACAATCTGATTCCAAAACGATTCTTAACTTATATTTTGGTTCTTCTGGACATACAGTTTTAAACATAGTTTAACATAGGGCTTCCTTTTGGCACAGTACAGTAAAGGAAAACAAACTTTGAGAAAAAACAGGCTCATAGAGGTATAGACGTTGTTGATTTGGAGGAGTTTACCACTTTAGACAGTTCTTCCTCTCCTACTGATGAGAAAGTTTGAAATGTATTCATTAATTAACGATATACAGTGCTCTAATTGGGACAACACTGTAGGAGACAGATTGATGGTGCTTTGTTATCTCTGATATCAGCAATCTTGCATGTGAAGATATTCATAAAGTCATTACTGCTGTGTTGTAATGACAAGAAACGCTTCCTAATGCTTTAGTCAATCAACAAGCTAACGAACTGTGTGTTTTCTCACAGGCACTGCTGAGATAGTGGTGAATGTCGATGATGAAGGTGTCATTTCACTGAATTTCGAGTGTTCCAACCTTACCGGTGACTCCAAATTTGTCTGGTCCAAGAATTACAAGGAAATGACAGAACCTGAACGCATGACCTTAGAGACCAAGGGTAACAAGTAAGTATAAGTGTTTTTTTGTTTTTTTTCAGTGTACATTCCCCAAGAAGATAAATGTACCCAAATTAGCCCAAAGACTAGTTTTCTGTATGGAACTCACTGCACTTGAATAAAGTTACAGTAATCCGCCGATTGTCCTCATAACTTTGTACTCTTACTATGCAAGTATGGATTTAATGCACTCGTAGACCTACGACAATTTGTGCTACTTGAGTTATGATGCTTTTTGGAAACAGGCCGTAACATTAAGATCAGTCGCACGATAATTTTTACGATCTACTTAGGCTTAAGATGCTTTTGGTAATCACAGCCCAGTCAAGTCACATTTACAGAGCTGTAATTACAAAAACTAAGTCATCTTGTAATAAGTCTTCAATGCTGGTCTGCAGGTCCAAAGCCATCTTTAATTCTCCTTCAGAAGAGGATCTGGGCATCTACTCTTGTTTCGTGACACACACTGATGGAGCGTCTGCCAGCTACACTCTCTCTGAGGAAGGTCAGATTATCTGAGTTTTCATGCTTTTGTGTTTTTGCATTTATAAATGTGTTCAAGTTATTGATTCTGGTGACTTTATCTAATCCTAACAGCTCTGAAAGAACTACTGAAGGTCAGCCACGACCACAAATTCCCCAGTGAGTTATTGATTTATTTTTGTTGTTGTTTAGTTTACAGTATCCATTAAAGTACTGAGTAATATCAAATAACTACATGCACCTGCTATATGGTTACACTATTTGCACTCTACAGTGTTTTTACACTATTGCCATTCTGCTGTTATCTGGCTCGCACTTGACAAATGCTTACAGTATATACAGCTGAAGACACACTTTTTAAAAATGATAAGATACTAGTAGGGAGCATCACGGTGGCTCAGTGGGTACCACGATCGCCTCACAGCAAAAAGGTAGCTTGTTCGAGCCTCAGCTGGGTCAGTTGGCGTTTCTGTGTGGAGTTTGCATGTTCTCCCCGTGTTGGCGTGGGTTTCCTCCGGGTGCTCCGGTTTCCCCCACAGTCCAAAGACATGCGCTATAGGTGAATTGGGTGAGCTAAATTGTCCGTAGTGTATGAGTGTGTGCATGTGAATATAAGTGTATGGTGTTTCCCAATGATGGGTTGTAGCTGGAAGGGCATCCGCTGCGTAAAACATATGCTGGATAAGTTGGTGGTTCATTCCGCTGTGGCAACCCCAAATTAATAAAGGGACTAAGCCGAAAAGAAAATTAATGAATGAAAGATACTAGTACTCAGCCTAAAGTGCAATATAAAGGCTTAACTAGGGTAATTAGGTTAAGTAGGCAACATAGGTTAATTAGCCAAGTGATTGGACAACAGTGGTTTTATTTAAGCAAATTATTATTATTATTTAAAATAATTTAAAACTGAATAATAATAATAATATTGAACTCAGCAGTTTTTACGTTAATAAAAAGTCCCACAAGTGGTTTACTTTTTGTGGAAGACTGAAGTGAAGATACTTATTGAAAAATTTCCCTTGTTTTGGAAGATTATTCTATTCAGAAAGACAAGATTTAATTAAAAAAATGTTTAAAAAAAATCCAAACATGGCAGATACGCCAAAATATAGAAGAGAGGTTTAATGTATATTGCATTTGATAATGATAAATGTATTTGAGTGACTAATAATCAATATAACATGCAAATATTTACCCATTCACGCGTTTATTTCAATTGCAATAATGGAAAATCTGATATAAAAAAACACTCCTTATTTATTCATTCATTTTCTTTTCGGCTTAGTCCCTTTATTAATCTGGGGTCGCCACAGCGGAATGAACCGCCAACTTATCCAGCATATGTTTTACGCAGCGGATGCCCTTCCAGCTGCAACCCATCACTGGGGAACATCCATACACACTCATTCACACACATACACTACGGCCAATTTAGCCTACGCAATTCACCTATAGCGCATGTGTTTGGACTTGTGGGGGAAACCGGAGCACCTGGACGGAGGAAACCCACGCGAACACGGGGAGAACATACAAACTCCACACAGAAATGCCAACTGACCCAGCCGAAGCTCGAACCAGTGACCTTCTTGCTGTGAGGCGATCGTGCTTCCCACTGCGCCACCGTGACGCCCCACACTCTTTATTTATAAAAATACGAGAGTTTTCCCAAATGAAAGCGCTTAGACTGGCAGATTATTGAAATTTATTTGAAATAGCTTCTCAAACAAATCAGTTGAGAAATTAGGTGATTTTAAATGTATATTTTGACAAATGGAAAATATATTTGACTTTGGATGCATATATGTTTACATGATGTTTAAAATGGCTTAATAGTTTCTCTTAAAAGGGATTTCATTTATTAGATTGTTTGTTTTTTTTGCAACGCACTTTGGTTTCTCCTCCAGTCATCCCTCTGAAGACGGAGCTGGCCGTGGAGCTGCTGGAGAAAGGCAGAGTTCGCTTCTGGCTACAGGCGGCAAAAATCTCTGCCAATGCAAAAGTTGAATACGTGTTCAATGACAACATGATCTCGCAAGGAGAGGTCAGATGAACACAGCCACACCAGATATTACACATGATACTGACTGCAAATAACACTAGCAGACATAATAATAATACTAAGAGACATGATAATAATTCTAGGAGGGATAATAATAATACTAGGAGGCATAATGACAATACAAGGAGACATAATAATAATTATACTAGGAGACATGATAATACTCCTGTGTGTTGTAGAAATACAAGATGAACTTTGACAAAAACACTGGCATCATTGAGATGTTCATGGAGTCTCTGGGCAAAGAGGACGAGGGCACGTTCACTTTCCAACTTCAAGACGGAAAAGCTACCAACCAGTCCAGTCTAGTGCTAATCGGAGATGGTACGTCTGAAAATGAATGCATTTCCTACATACAGTACATGCATCTGATTCACAGAGTGTGTATCGCTGATGTTTTCTGGTTTCTTTCAGTGTTTAAGCAGTTGCAGAAGGAATCAGAGTTTCAGAGGAAAGAATGGCATAGAAAGCAAGGTATGAGTATACTGTATGCACTGAAATATTATGTGTGCATAAAAAGTCATATAATAGTCCAAGGTCACATTAGTTTCCTGTTTGAGTGGTGTCACATGATCATTTTATAAATTAAAAAAAAATACACTCACCGGCCACTTTATTAGGTACACCTGTCCAACTGCTTGTTAACTCAAATTTCTAATCAGCCAATCACATGGCAGCAACTCAATGCATTTAGGCATGTAGACATGGTCAAGATGCTGATCTACTGGGATTTTCACGCACAACCATCTCTAGGGTTTACAGAGAATGGTCAGAAAAAGAGAAAATATCCAGTGAGCGGCAGTTCTGTGGGCGCAAATGCCTTGTTGATGCCAGAGGTCAGAGGAGAATGGCCAGACTGGTTCCAGCTGATAGAAAGGCAACAGTAACTCAAATAACCACTCGTTACAACCGAGGTCTGCAGAAGAGCATCTCTGAACGCACAACATGTCCAACCTTGAGGCGGATGGGCTACAGCAGCAGAAGACCACACCAGGTGCCACTCCTGTCAGCTAAGAACAGGAAACTGAGGCTACAGTTCACACAGGCTCACCAAAATTGGACAATAGAAGATTGGAGAAACGTTTGCCTGGTCTGATGAGTCTCAATTTCTACTGCCACATTCGGATGGTAGGGTCAGAATTTGGCATCAACAACATAAAAGCATGGATCCATCCTGCCTTGTATCAACGGTTCAGGCTGGTGGTGGTGGTGTAATGGTGTGGGGGGTATTTTCTTGGCACACTTTGGACACATTAGTACCAATTGTCAACGTCACAGCCTACCTGAGTATTGTTGCTGACCATGTCCATCCCTTTATGACCACAGTGTACCCATCTTCTGATGGCTACTTCCAGCAGAAGTACGCGCCATGTCATAAAGCGCGAATCATCTCAGACTGGTTTCTTGAACATGACAATGAGTTGACTGTACTCAAATGGCCTCCACAGTCACCAGATCTCAATCCAATAGAGCATATATATATATATATATATAACAAAACCAAAAGAAATACAGATAAAACAAAACACAGCAAAAAACTAGGTGTATGTTAGTGCCATTGCAGAGACTGTGTCTGTATGCTAATCAGTCTGTTTATGATCTGTCAGGTCCACACTTTGTGGAGTATCTTGGTTATGAAGTGACACCTGAGTGCTGCGTCAGACTGAAGTGTAAGGTGAGCCGTACGTCTCTACACTCCAACACTCACAAACACTCATTCAGCTCTCTGATTCTTCATTAATCATATGCTAATATGTGCTGTAGGTTGGTAACATGAAGAAAGACTCGACGGCGCTGTGGTATAAAGATGGACGGGAGGTGAAGGTTGACGAAAAACTGGATTTCTCTGAAGGAGTGTTAACTTTGGAGATCGCACAGGTGAGCAGCAGAAACTTAAATGCTAAACAAACAGAAACAGGCCTTCCTGTAGCTAAAGTAGTGGAGTAGGCTAGTGCTAGCATCGCAAAGGTTGCGGGAAAGCAAAAACTGATTAAATGTGGACCTTTAATGCAATGCAACCAGTTAATGATGGCAGAATCATGCTGACAATTTGTTTACACATATTTACAGCATGCTAATTCATGTTAGCCAGGGGGACAAACTGTTAGCAGCATGCTAATTCCTGTTAAAACATGTTAGGAAATTGCTAAAACACCCCATTAAGATGGCTGAAATATGTTAAAACATGCTTGCAAACTGATAAAACATGGTAGCTAGAAATGTGTTAGCAGTATTTAACCACTTAACAAAAAAAATAAAATCATGAGTAAATATTCCTGATCATGAATATTGTATTTTCTTGCCTTGAGCGTTGTGACCCACAGAATTGACCGAATTTAATTTTAGAGACTAAAGCTTGGCTTTTCCCCTCCAATTTGTCTTGTTGCTTTAGACTGAATATCTGTAGGCATGTCATTGTTCATTCATTCATTCATTCATTTTCTTTTCAGCTTAGTCCCTTTATTAATCTGGGGTCGCCACAGCGGGATGAACTGCCAACTTATCCAGCATATGTTTTACGCAGCGGATGCCCTTCCAGCTGCAAGCCATCACTGGGAAACATTCACACACACTCATTCACACACATACACTACGGACAATTTTTAGCTTACCCAATTCACCTATACCGCATGTCTTTGGACTTGTGGGGGAAACCGGAGCACCCGGAGGAAACCCACGCGAACACGGGGAGAACATGCAAACTCCACACAGAAATGCCAACTGACCCAGCCGAGGCTCGAACCAGCAACCTTCTTGCTGTGAGGCGAACGTATGTCATTGTTTAATACATTTTATTTATGTGTCAATGGCAGATTTCGAAAAAGGATGCTGGCATTTATGAAGTGGTTCTGAAGGATGAAAGAGGCAAAGACACCTCCACCCTCAACCTTACTGACCAAGGTAACAGCAGAAATCTGACTGAAAATTACTATTATTTTCTACTATTAGACACTACAGAATTACATTTTTAGGGGCCACATGGAATGTGTTGTTATCTGCCCAGGTTGTTATCTGGGAATAACTTACCTTGGAATGTCGCGACTGACCAATCAGAATAGAGTATTCCAGTAACATCAAATATATAAATATACAGTCGTGGCCAAAAGTTTTGAGAATGACATAAATATTGGAAAAGTTGCTGCTTAAGTTTTTATAATAGCAATTTGCATATACTCCAGAATGTTCTGAAGAGTGATCAGATGAATTGCATAGTCCTTCTTTGCCATGAAAATTAACTTAATCCTGAAAAAACTTTCCACTGCATTTCATTGCTGTCATCAAAGGACCTGCTGAGGTCATTTCAGTAATCGTCTTGTTAACTCAGGTGAGAATGTTGACGAGCACAAGGCTGGAGATCATTATGTCAGGCTGATTGGGTTAGAAATGCACACTTGACATGTTAAAAGGAGGGTGATGCTTGAAATCATTGTTCTTCCATTGTTAACCATGGTGACCTGCAAAGAAACGCGTGCAGCCATCATTGTGTTGCATAAAAATGGCTTCACAAGCAAGGATATTGTGGCTACTAAGATTGCACCTAAATCAACAACTTATAGGATCATCAAGAACTTCAAGGAAAGAGGTTCAATTCTTGTTAAGAAGGCTTCAGGGCGTCCAAGAAAGTCCAGCAAGAGCCAGGATCGTCTCCTAAAGAGGATTCAGCTGCAGGATCGGAGTGCCACCAGTGCAGAGCTTGCTCAGGAATGGCAGGAGGCAGGTGTGAGTGCATCTGCATGCACAGTGAGGCGAAGACTTTTGGAAGATGGCCTGGTGTCAAGAAGGGCAGCAAAGAAGCCACTTCTCTCCAAAAAAAACATCAGGGACAGATTGATCTTCTGCAAAAAGTATGGCGAATGGACTGCTGAGGACTGGGGCAAAGTCATATTCTCCGATGAAGCCCCTTTCCGATTGTTTGGGGCATCTGGAAAAAGTCTTGTCCGGAGAAGAAAAGGTGAGCGCTACCATCAGTCCTGTGTCATGCCAACAGTAAAGCATCCTGAGACCACTCATGTGTGGGGTTGCTTCTCATCCAAGGGAGTGGGCTCACTCACAATTTTGCCCAAAAACACAGCCATGAGTAAAGAATGGTACCAAAACACCCTCCAACAGCAACTTCTTCCAACAATCCAACAACAGTTTGGTGAAGAACAATGCATTTTCCAGCATGATGGAGCACCGTGCCATAAGGCAAAAGTGATATCTAAGTGGCTCGGGGACCAAAACGTTGAAATTTTGGGCCCATGGCCTGGAAACTCCCCAGATCTTAATCCCATTGAGAACTTGTGGTCAATCCTCAAGAGGCGGGTGGACAAACAAAAACCCAGCAATTCTGACAAACTCCAAGAAGTGATTATGAAAGAATGGGTTGCTATCAGTCAGGATTTGGCCCAGAAGTTGATTGAGAGCATGCCCAGTCGAATTGCAGAGGTCCTGAAAAAGAAGGGCCAACACTGCAAATACTGACTCTTTGCATAAATGTCATGTAATTGTCGATAAAAGCCTTTGAAACGTATGAAGTGCTTGTAATTATATTTCAGTACATCACAGAAACAACTGAAACAAAGATCTAAAAGCAGTTTAGCAGCAAACTTTGTGAAAACTAATATTGGTGTCATTCTCAAAACTTTTGGCCACGACTGTATACAGTGCTCTGCATAATTGAGTACAGCCCATTTTGAAAATGAATATGTTTATCCATTTCTCAGTGAATATAGGCAATAATAATATGTATTTTGGTGCATTTAAACAAAACAGATTTATTAAACAGATATATTTATTAAAATAATATTTTACTCACCAAACATTTAGAAATTGAAAGATAATACAATTAAATTCAAGCAAAATATTGCAAAGAAAATTATTTTTCCATTTTTTTACTTCTCTGGATTTTTCCTCTTTTTTAAATTTGTATTTAATATTTTTCTATAACATATAAATTTGGCTGTACTAGTTTTTGGACAGTTATCGTAAGTTATTTTGTTAGATAAACTCCAGATTTGACTTCAGTACTGACTAATCTTATGTATATGCACAAACATAATATTGTATAGGTTCATATAGAAAATATGCATTTAAAAGAGGTGTACTTATATATGTTGAGCCCTGTATTATCAGAAGATCGCTTGCCCCACCTCTGAGTGCTTCTGATTGGTCCACTGCTTTGGAACTGACACTGATGAGTGGCACTGCGTGTAAAATGTGAAATTCTTTAATCTTGACATGAAGATTTAAAAACACAGTGCTGCAAAAAGGTGCGAGACAAGTGTAACATCACACACATCCATAAATCATGCGTTAACACAGGAAAAGCATTGGAATGGAAAAACAAAACATATTCTGTGTGAATGGCCCCATGCAAAATTGTGTTTTTAATTAAAAGCAATGTTGTGTATTTTATGTATAATATGAAGAGTTTAGATGCAAAACCTCTAAATGTCGTCTGAAATGTTCCTCTAAAATGAGCATTTTTATCAGGGTCTTGTGTGTATGTTCAGTAATTGTCAGTAATAAGGGGTAGATATACACACGGGATAAAGACACACAGGGGAAAACAATCAATAGGAAACGGCGGGAAAACAGAACAAAGGGATCACATGACGACAACATGGAACAGACACCTGACAGTAATATCACTTTTATGGCAAAGAATAAGTCCTTTTGCTGGTCTTTAAAGTGAAATATCTCAACATAAACAAAGAAGGCTGAGAAAAATGTTCATTTTCGATGGAAATTTCAGACGGCACTTAGAGGTTTTTGCATCTGAACTCTTTATATGTTATGTGTAATATAGCTGTACATAAATTTGTATCATATTTAAACCCATTCCTCAAAATTTCTCCCCTAAGATTAAGCAAATAATTTATACTTGCTTTTTTTTCTGAAAGTTGCCGATCATAATTAATCATAAATAATTTGATTTTAAGAATTCTCTTTTTTTTTTCAGGATTCAAAGACCTGATGAACCAGGTTTTCAGTGTTATTGGTAAGATTCACAATGTCAACATATGACACAAAAAGGAACATTTCCTCAAAAAAATACTACTCAAAAATGTCCATGTCAATGTTTTAGCAGTGCAGGTTAGATGTTTTCTTTGTTTTTTTACAGCGAACTCCTCGACTCCGCTGAAGATCCAGAGCACAGAGGAGGGAATCAGACTTTACACCTTCGTCAGCTATTATAACGATGAGCTGCACGTCACCTGGCATCACAAGTAAGAGTTTAAAGTTTGCATCAAATCAACATTTACACTAGTACTGTGTCCCAAATGGCACACTATGCACTTATACACTGTGCTTACACACTTATACACTCAACAGCATAATGTAATGTGTATTTATATAGCGCATTTATCATGTATGGCCATACACCCAAAGCGCTTCACAATCATGAGGGGGGTCTCTCCACACCACCACCAGTGTGCAGCATCCACTTGGATGATATGACTGCATCCACAGGACAACGGCGCCAGTGCGCTCACCACACACCAGCTATTGGTGGAGTGGAGAGACAGTGATAGAGGCAATTCGTTGGATGGGGATGATTGGGAGGCCATGATGGATAAGGGCCAATGGAGGGAATTTGGCCAGGACACCGGGGCTACACCCCTACTCTTTACGAGAAGTGTCATGGGATTTTTAACGACCACAGAGAGTCAGGACCTCGGTTTAACATCTCATCTGAAAGACGGCGCTCACTGACAGTATAGCGTCCCCTTCACTTTACTGGTGAATTAGGACTCACACAGACCACAGGTTGAGCTCCCCTGCTGGCCTCACTAACACCACTTCCAACAGTAACCTAGTTTTCCCATGTGGTCTCCCATCCAGATACTGACCAGGCTCAGCCCTGCTTAGCTTCAGTGAGTAACCAGTCTTGGGCTGTAGGGTGATATATGGCCATAATATGAAAATATTATACTAAAGCATAGTATATGAATTTAGTGTCGTCCCAAATGGAACAATAACATTTTTTTACTAAGCGGAAATTCTAACCGTTTCCCAGACGATGTTTGACGGCTGCCAAATTAGTGAAATAAATGACCAAACTACCAAATAGTGCCTGTCATGAGTATAAATGCATTCCCCATCGGGAGGCGGCATAATCACTCTCGTAAGAGAATTTTGGTTGTACAATTCAAAATAAATAAAATAATCCAACGTCAGTGCCTGATAGCTCCTTCCGCTACGTAAGCAAATCGGTGGCCGTTAAATGTTAGAGTGGGAACCCTGCAAATCATCCAAAATGAAGTATTCTAACTGCAGAATGTTTTCTGTGAGGTTTGGGAGGGCAGAATATGCAGTCTGTGCAGTTTAAACATCATTACGGCTATGGGAAGTTCCTAAAAAACATGAAAACCCAACAAATGTGTGTTGTTCTTTCAGGGACGCCGCGATCGCGTTCACCGAGCGCATTAAGAGCGGTGTTGTTGGAGAACAGCTGTGGCTGCAGATCTCTGAACCCACAGAGAAAGACAAAGGCAAATACGCCATTGAGTTCTTCGATGGGAAAGGAGGATTACGCAGAACTGTGGAGCTCGCTGGACAAGGTGAGGCGACACAAACACAATCACTGAAGAAAACACCTTCAGGACTGTTCAATAACACACTTGAGCAGACTTTTAAAGGGATAGTTCAAAAATAAAGATATTCTGATGAAAAAACAGCCATTGACTTCCATAGTATTTTTTGCTCCTACTATTGATGTCAATGGCTGCATTTCCCAACATTCTTCAGAATATCTTGTTTTGTGTTCAACAGAAACAAGACGCTCATAAAATTTAAGAACTGCTTAAGTTTGAGTAAATGATGAGGACATTTTCACTTTTGGGCGAACTATCCCTTAAAAAGTACATTTTATATTTTAAATTATCAGTGTGTTTTAATAAAAATAAATGTCATGCTCTAAATAAGTACACCTACATGGAGTAAAACACTAGGCAAGGCAGGGCAAGTTTATTTCTATAGCACATTTCATACACTGTGGCAATTCAAAGTGCTTTACATAAACAGGAATAAAAGAGACAAGTATAAGAAAATAAAATCAAATAAAATAAAAACAGATGAAAACAGCGTAAAGACAGGCAGTTTTTCCATATTCCAAAACACAGGTGTATCATATTTTCTCATTTTACTCTGGGACTTCCCCATTCTGGTGATCACCCCCCCTCTGTGAACTTTTTTGGTACCTATTTATCTATTGGACGTCTCCAACAGATTCGATTTTTCACCTGCGATCGAAAAGTTAAGCTTTACAGCTCTAATTTCGTGACCCCCAATTTCAACTTCCTTCTGGAAGTAAATCGCACGACCCCTAATTTCTACCCCCTCCCGGGAGTAGATCGCTTTAGCTAGCCAAACGTAATAAAAGGTCTTGATCTCAGCCAGACGCCAGGGACTTTAACCCCCCGCAACAGATTATCTGTGGCGAGTCACGTCTCGGATCTCACTTATTGTAATTACGCTGCTATCCCACAGAGACACATCTACCAGTATGGTGATGGCCCAAGTTTAATCTTTTAACTGCCCAATCAGATACAGTTTTTCCATATTCCAATATCTATTCATATTTTCTCATTTTACTCTGGGACTTCCCCATTCTGGTGATCACCCCCCCTCTGTGGACTTTTTCAGTACCTATTAATCTATTGGACGTCTCCAACACATTCGAATTTTCACCTAACATCGAGAAGTTAAGCTTTACAGCTCTAATTACATGCCCCCCAATTTCAACTTCCTTCTGGAAGTAAATCGCACGGCCCCTGAACAGCATGTTGGGTATAACTTGAAGTGTAATGTTTTGTTTTCTTTTAACATTTAAAAAAAACGAACTAAATTGCGATTCCTCGTTACATACTATGGGTAATAACAACTTAAATGAAATATATACACGCAAGAAACTAGTCCTACACACAGAAGCAGTTTGAGGACAAAAACCTGACAAATGACTGAAAAACAATATCTGAATAGTGTCTGCAGCTGTGGGAACTATAGTACACAGGTAATAAATGACTATATATATTTAAAATATACTTTTAAGATTTGAAGTACGCTACAAATGGACATTCATCACAATTTAACATACTTCTTAAGGTATTGTAAGTTAATTATCACTATAAACAAACTATTAACTAAGACTTTTAGCTCAAACTCCTAATTTGCTAGTTAGTACGGTGGTAGTTGGGTTTAAGTTTTGAATATGACTAGGGATGTAGAATAAAATCATACTTTATAAGTGCTAATAAACAGTTATTATCTTAATAATAACCAGATAATAAGCCAATAGTAGGAATTGGTTCTTAAACTAAAGTGTTACTCTTCTCTTTCATAACGATGCTTCTTTAGAAGTGCTTATAATTTTTGTGTAGTTTTGTTAGTGAGGAAAAAAAAAGAGCATCAAAATATTGTATAGCACACCTCGTGAGGCTTTCGAAAAACCTAATCATGCTTTTTATTGTCATATTTCAGCGTTTGATGATGCATTTGCTGAATTTCAAAGACTCAAGTAAGTATCTTTACACCTGGAAAATACTGTAATTTATGATAAATACTACTCAGATTGAGTGTTGAAATGACTAACAATAATATTTTAATTTTCCCCTTTAATTTTTTTCCATAGGGCTGCAGCTATTGCAGAAAGAAGTGAGTGGACGAAAGCACAAATAGAGGATTTATGTTACATGTTGCAGATGCTGTGAGTGTACTGTAAATGTATATTTTCAATGTTTTCCTCAGATCGTGCTCGTGTGGCTGGTGGTTTACCTGATGTTGTGACCATACAAGAGGGCAAGGTAACGTACAGGACTTCTGCTTATAGTTTGAAAACGTTTTTCAGGGTTCCCACAGGTCATGCATTTCTGGCATATCATAGCATTTTAAAAGATCAATTGCAGACATTGATAGTCAGGCAATTTTAGATGTTTTTGTGCAAATCATGGAACATTAGGGATTTTAGCCAAGTCAAGTCAATGTTTATTTATAAAGCGCTTTTTAAAAACAACAAGTGCTTACCAAAGTGCTGTACACACATACACCCTCTAAAACAAGGGACAAATACAACAGACATAAGACTCTCATATGGTATTAAAAGCCAAAGAGTAAAAATGGGTTTTAAGACTAGATTTAAAAACAGAAAGGGTTGTGGCCTGCCTAACATGGAGAGGCAAAATTATTCCAGAGTTTGGGGGCCGCCACTGCAAAGGCACGGTCCCCCCCTGGTTTTTAACCTTGTGCGTGGAACAGCCAAAAGTAGCTGATCAGCACATCTAAGTGCCCTTGATGGAGTGTACAATTGAATTAATGAAGACAAGTATCTTGGTGCTAGTCCATTTAGGCATTTAAACACCAAAACTAGAATCTTAAAATGTATCCTAAACTGTACAAGAAGCCAATGAAGAGAAGCCAGTATGGGTGTAATGTGCTCCCGTTTGCGTGTCCCCGTCAGCAAACGAGCAGCAGCATTCTGCACCATCTGCAGACGGGTAATGGAGGCATGGCTAATACCCACATAGAGGGCATTACAATAATCTAGCCGAGTCGAGATAAAAATATGTATAACCCTTTCGAAGTCGTTAGAAGACAGAAAAGACTTTAATTTGGTTAATTGTCTCAACTGGAAAAAAAAACTAGCTTTAATTACTGAATTAATCTGTTTATCCAGTTTGAAGTCACTATTCATAATAATACCCAGGTTTTTTACATTAGGTTTTACAAAAGGATTTAACGCACCACGATCCAGACAATCCTGAGTTCCCCCGGATCCAAATACCACCACTTCTGTCTTTTCTTCATTGCATATAAAAAAACTTTAGTGTCAACCAAGATTTAATGTCCTTATTAAAATATTATTTTAAAATTTTAAATATATATTATTATTACTTATTAAAATTAAAATATAGCTAATTATTTAAAAGTTTTTATTATTTTTTTGCCTCTGAAACTGGTATTAAATTACATATTTCAAGTATTAGATTTGTGTAACTTGTGTGAAGCTTTGTTTTCAGCGTTAACACTGTGTCCTAAACAGTTTTGACGTAAAAACGTGATTAAAGATATATTTAATTTTATGTCTTCTTATTATAATTCATGAAAATTCAGCTTTTTAGTCAGTGAATGTCAGGGAAAAGCCAGGGAATTTGATATCTGGCTTAGAGTGGGAAGTTTTTAATTAAAAAAAAAGGTAACACTTCATTCTAAGTCACAATTTACGCTATTAACAAACAATTAACTAACACTACTAGCTTAATAAACTACCAATATGCTGCTTTTTAATAGTTAGTAAGGTAGAAGTTGGGTTTAGGTTTTGGGTAGGATTAGGGATGCAGAATAAGATCCTACATTATAACTACTACTGAACTGTTAATAACTTTATAATATGCAGGTTAGGGCTGCATGATATTGGAAAAATCTGGGGGTCATTCATTTAGATTGATTGGGTTGATTTGTAAGGATGTGAATCATGTATAAAAAAAATTAAAATAAACAAATTGCAAGCAAAATAATTACAATAGAGCAAAGAAACCAGTAAAATAAACCCTGCTTTATGGTTTTCCGTAGTCAAACAGTATCACTGAATAATGAAGTGTAAAATAATCATTATATTAATAATTCAGTAAATGTATTCTTCCTTATAGGTACAAATGTTGTATGTTATTGTGCTTGACTGCTTTTAACTCATTTAAAAAGCCATTATAACACATGCAAATGCTAAAGTTTCACTCTGTTATGGTTATACTGCAGTGACTTCACAAATACTATGCAGTGACTTCACAAATCTCATGTATTTTCAATTGTTGATCAACTATAAACCCAACTTAACATTGCATATCCTGCGATGTGACTATTGCGGACACACATTGCAATCTCCATGCTGAAATGATATATTTGTGCAGCCCTAATGCAGGTAATAAGCCAGTAGTTAATAGCATGAATTGTGACTTAAACTAAAGTATTACCAAAAAATTTTTTTTATTATAATAATTATTACAGCCAAACTAAAAGAAATTACTTTCTCCAAAAGAGAAAGACATAACCGAAAAATATTGTGAATAATGTAATTTTCTCTGTTAAACATCACTTGGCGGATATTTAGAAAAGAATGAAATAATAATGAGTGTTTTTCATACAAAAGAGCGCAGTTTGAGTATGTTTCTGGTGTCTCTCCTGTGTGCTAGTCGCTGAACCTGACCTGTAATATCTGGGGTGATCCTGTACCGGAGGTGACGTGGCTGAAGAACGAGCGTGAGATGGTTTCAGACGATCATTACATCCTTAAGTTCGAGTCCGGAAAGTTTGCCAGTTTCACCATCACCAGCGTCAATACAACCGATTCTGGCAAATACAGCATCCTGGTCAAGAATAAATACGGCACGGAGAGCGGAGACTTCACCGTAAGTGTCTTCTTGCCGGACGAGGAACACGGCAAGAAAAAATAAATTGAAAAAAAGGATTAACTTAGAAATTGATTATAGTGCAATTAAAAAAAACAGGTTAAAGTACTTAGATGATGTATTTACTAACACGAACAAACAATGAACAATACATTTATTACAGTATTTATTCATGTTTGCTAACGTTAATGGAAATAAAGTTGTTCGTTTTTGTTACTCAGAGCATTAACTAATGTTCACAAGCACAACTATGGAGTTTAATTACGCAAACAATGGGATTAATAAATGCTGTACAAGTATTGTTCATTTTTAGTTCATGTTAGTAAACTTACATTAACTAATTCATGCAAAAATGTATTAATAATAATTAACGCCCAGTTTATATTTCACATCCGAAGGTATAAAAGTTTGGAATAATTACATTTTTATGTTTTTGTTTCTTATGCTCGCCAAGGCTGTATTTATTTGAAGAACAAAACAGATTATTTAATAATATTGCAATAAAAAAAGAAAGGTTTTATATTTTAATATATATAAAAATATAGTTTATACAAACATCATTAATATAAAGTCAATTATATTTCATAAAAAATATCAAATGCAATCCTAGTGAGCATAAGAAACCTTTAGAAACATAAAAAAACTGATTATTCCACACTTTCCCCAAATCCGATGGTGTATTTCCTCAATGGAGAGTATCAACATGGTGCTAATATCTTGATTTTCGCAAATTAAAAAGTATTGGTCCAAGTTTTAATCCACCACACACACAATCAAAAGCAGTGTTTTAACAGGAAACACACTGTGATTTGCAGTTTGCATTATTTACTTGACAGTATTCTCCGTTGTGGTGTAAGAAAAGAAAAAAGACCCCATATTAGAGAATGAATGATTTCAGATTGTACTGTGTGACTTTCCTTGTGTAGATTTAGTGAAGAAACAAGCACATGAAAGATGATCAGTTATGAATTGAGAGACAAATGCTCCATTTCTGTATGGTTTATCATTATTCTGTCATGAAAAAGCTGGTGCATGGATTCATAAAAACACCAATCACTGCTGTAAAGAAAATTAAAGGGTTAGTTCACACAAAAAATTTAATTATTTTATTAGTTACTCAGCTTTATGTTGTTTCAATCTCTTGAACACAAATTAAAGAAACACTCCACTTAAAAAAAAGACTTATTTTAACTCCCTTAGCCTGCTAATGAAGTACAGCAGCAAGGTTAATAGATTATTACACCAGAATGAGAGTATAGTTCCTAAACGTATCAGCCTAGAAAATAGCTAACTAAAAAGACTCAAGCTTTAAATGGCAAAATTATTGAAACTCTTTAATCATTTTTTGAGCGAGATGCTAATGGTCTAATCCGATTCAATGATCTATGCTAAGCTAAGCTAAAAGTGCTCATGACAGACCCAGAGATCGGCTGAATGGATTCAAAACTGGCCAAACTCAACGGTTTAACAATGAGGGAGTCAAGCTTTAAATAGCAAAATTATTGAAACTCTTTGGTCATTTTTGAGCGTGATGTTAATGGTCTAATCCGATTCAATGATCTATGCTAAGCTAAGCTAATAGTGCTCACGACAGACCCAGAGATCGGCTGAATGGATTCAAAACTGGCTAAACTCTAATGTTTTAACAATGAGAGAGCTGTAAAATAAGCCTATTTAAAAAAAAAAAATAAAAGGTGGAGTGTTCCTTTAAGATATTTTAGATGAAATCAAATAACTCCCTCATCCTCCATAAACAGTCGAGATGTACAAAGTCAAGAAAAGGAACAAAACAGCGATTTTAATGGCTCAACTGTTATCACACGAAGCTCCAAGAACACATT
>CAIGQV010019101.1:2812773-2837736 GCA_903798115.1 Danio jaintianensis
ACACACACACACACACACACACACACACACACACACACACACACACACAAATAGACATCTTTAACAGTAATAACCATATATTAATGATTGTACATCAATAACAGTATATCATAACAGATCATTAACTCAACATATAGACCATTTTAAGAGATGACGTATTATTACCTGTTCAACATTTAATTTCCATAGCTTCTGAGAATCCAAAAAGGTCCACATATTGAAATAAAATGATGTTATGACAGCTGTGTTAACATTAGTTATGACTGAATCGCCTCTTGTTACAGTAATGAAATAGTTTGATGACAAGCAGGACCTGTTCATGGGCCGATGGCATCACCACATTGAACTGGTCTATGAGAATGATTAATGAAAGCTCGTGTGACACTGAAGACTGGAGGAATGATGCTGAAAATCACAGGAATAAATTACATTTTACAACATATTAACACTCAAAACAGTTATTTTAAAGTGAAATAATATTACAGTTTTTATTGTTTTTTGATCAAATAAATGCAACTTCAGTGATTTTTTTAAAGAAATAATGTTTTATTCTTTTCTTTTTTTTTACTTTTTATTTGAAACATCTGAAAATCAACATTTTTTTTGTTGAATAAATGCACACTCAGGGGCGTAGCAACCGGGGGGGACGGGGGGCATACGTCCCCCTCACTTTAGAGACAGACCATTTAAAAACAGGTGATTAATAATTATATGAACGTAAACTTTTGGATCTCATACAGCTGTTCCCCCCACTTTTAAAATGTCTGCTACACCCCTGTGCACACTCATGACATTTATGTCCTCGGTATCATCAAAATGGTCATTATTAAAGGGATAGTTCCCCCAAAAAATGAAATTTTACTCACTATTTACTCACACTCGAGTGGTTTTAAACCTTTATGACTTTCTATCTTCAGTTACTACTACACAAAAGAAGATATTTTGAAGAACACTGAAAACCTGTAACCATTGACCTCCACAGTATTTGTTTTTTCTACTATGGAAGTCAATGGTTACAGGTTTCCAATATTTTTCAAAATAGAAGGAAGAAACTCATAAAGGCTTGAAACAAGAGTGAGTAAATGATGACAGAATTTTCATTTTTGTGTGAACTGCCCCTTTAAACCAAATCAGCTCATCTATTTCAAGATGACAAGTAAAGCATTGCATATCACAGACTCCTCTATAATGCATTAAACATAAAGGCCTCAAGTAAAATATTACCCATTTATCTTGAAGTCCTTTTCAGCAGCTTATTACCAGACTTGGCATTTTCTTAAATTGATCTGGTACAATTTTCATAAGGTATAATATAACATGCAAGTCATAGCATATGCTCCAGAATTTTATATTAAAGGGACAGTTCACCCCAAAAATTAAAACTTTACTCACATTTAAACCTTTATGAGATTCTTTATTCATTTTAACACAAAAGAAGATATTTTGAATAAAGTTAAAACCTGTAACCATTGACTTCCGTAGTAGGAAAAACAAATACAATGAAAGTCAATGGTTACAGGTTTCCAGCATTTTTCAAAATATCTTCTTTAATGTTCAACAGAAGAAAGAAACTCATAAAGGTTTGAGAAAAGTAAAGAGTAATTTTCATTTCTGGGTGAACTGTCCCTTTAACATACAGTAGATGGCAAAAAGACAGTAAAAGCCACAATATTTCAGATTAAAGGGACAGTTCACCCAAAAATAAAGATTTATTCACCATTTACTCACACAAGTTAAACAGCTATAAGTTTCTTTCTTCTGTTGAACACAAACGAAGATATTTTGAAGAAAGTTAAAAACCTATAACCATTGACTTCCTTTGTATTTGTTTTTCCTACTATGGAAGTCAATGGTTACAGATTTCCAGCATTTTTCAAATTATTTTTTTTTGTGTTAACAGAATAAAGTAACTCATAAAGGTTTGAAAAAAGTAAAGTTGAGTAATTTTCATTTTTGGGTGAACATAGATGGAAAAAAGACAGTAAAAGCCATAATATTTCAGATTGCGCTCAAAATATGTACCAATTGCTTGTAAACATTGCACCAAACCAATTAGAAAGCTTTTAATCCTCCGCTAACCTTCATGTCATGCCGTTGGGCTATCGCTGGGTCAGCGTTGGATAAAGCAGGACTGCGCTGAACGAGGACAGGATTTCACTGGATGTGGAAATGGCCAGTTTTCCTGCTGTGAGCACCAGTCCGGCTCTCTGACCGCGCTTCAGATGCAGAGGCAGACTCACAGACACTGATCCTCCACACTCGCAGTCATCAGATTCAGCAGAGAAGAGTTTCTGGATGTTGCGGTTCGACACTGAGAGAAAAGCCTCAATTCCTTCACCCGTTTCAGCTGTTAAAACTGCGCTCAGCAGATACCGGCCGTCTACTGGAGCCGTGAACACTCCTGACAATCAAAAACTATCATTAAAACTGGTCCTTCACTATTAAATAGAATTCAAATGTAATATCAAAAAATCTAACTACATATACAATAAATACTTCAAATGTGTTTTAAATAAATTTGTCAACACAAAAAAGTCTTATTATACAGTGATTTACATAGTTTAATTTACATTCAATCAGACACTTACAGAGAAACATATCCACAACATCATAAATAAATGAAAAGGAGCAGGATTTATAAGCGGTGTTATTTTAGCTGAATGTACCTGTGTTTGGATCGTAGTGTCGTCCGTCATTTAACAGCACCTTGTTGAATCGGATGATACCAATTTTTTCGGGGAACGGCACAAGTGTCAGACCAGCCGAAAACGACACAAATGATGTTATTCGTGCTTCTGCACAAACACACACACAAACACGCACACGCACGCACACACACACGCACACACACACAGAGAGAGAGAGAGAGAGAGAGAGAGAGAGTTATTAAACCTCCACTTACTGTGAGTAAAGCTCTGTAAAAAATACACCAGAGGTTTAGTTTTACCTGCAGACATCTGAACAGTCTTCAGTGGAATCTGTGCTGTACACGTGGATTAAATGAAAATGTTAATATTTTGTATGAAATATAATTAATGTATGAAATAAATAACTACAGCATTCCTGTGAAATCTTTATTGTTTTCCACATATTTCCCAAGTGATTTTTCACAGTATTTCCTATTATTTTATCATGATTATTATGATTATGATTATTATTATGATTATTATTGGGTAAGTTACTTTAAAAAAAGCAATAGATTACAAATGACTGACTACTACTGAAAATTTTTTTTTTGATTAGATTACTAATTACTACAGTTAATAGTACAAGATGTAATAATAATAATTGTGTCCCTGCTGCTTCGTATCTGCTTTTTATGTTGGCTCATGGCTAGGTCGTCATTGTAAATGAGACTCAATTGACTTACCAGGTTAAATAAATAAAGGTTACTAATTACTTAATGTAAAAAGTAATCAGATTACTAATTAATTACTAATTTACTTTAAAGTTACTTTTAAAACATATAAAACCTATACAAAATACAAAAACTGCAGCTCTTTCAGTAATTTAATACTGAATAATACTGAATTTAATATTGTGTTTGTCTGAAGTAATTAGTCTACCGAAATGTGTATATTCCATACAAAGTATAAAGCGGATCAGTCAGTTCTTGTCGCGTGACTTGTGGTTTTCAACTGGTGCGCCTGTAAAATGCGAGCACACGCAAGATGCGCTCCCAATATGCACGTGCAAGCCGCGTGCCTTCATTGGAAATAATGAACTTGCGCATGCAAAAGACGCGATATGTGAACAGCCCCATAAGCAGCTACGCTTCTCTTCACATTCAGAAGATACCTTCATTCCCGATCCTGCACAAAAATCCAATTTAGCTTGTTTAGGCTGAGTTGAGCCGCCGTGTTTTTTGGGCACCGGTGTCCTCCTTGGGGACGAGTATTGTCATAGGATGCTTTCTATTCAAGTGCTTGAACAAGTTGCTGGTCGAGTTAAAAGCATTCGAAAGTTCTTTAGAGACTGGATATAGACTGCACTTCACAGCAATATTTTTGTTTTTATGCTCAGTAAATACATTAACTAATGAAACCTTATTGTAAAGTGTGACCATATAAATTTAATGATTCCACAAACATGGAAAAATAAAGTGTTAAATACCAGAAACGGAGTCAGGATTGACGGCGGCAGCAGGAATCTGTGGATAACCTATCAAGAACAACACAACAGAGCTGTTAGGTCACAAATATTTTCAGAAAAGATGCTTTATAATGGTAGAAATGGTCACCTGGTGCTCCTGCATAGCCTGTGATGGACGTCCCACTGCTGTTGACACCCTGAGCTGAGACTGACTGTGATGAGAGAGATTTACTTCCCTCCACTGAGACTTTTACAGCTGTTGTGCCTTTAAGAACACCTGAAGAAGAAGAGTGATGAATGAGACCACTGCTGCATCCCAATTCACATTTATTCTACGTCCTAAAAGTATGTACATGTTTTGTGAAGAAAAAGTACATACGTTTGAGTGTGTAACAGTCGAGTGTGCAAACTTATAGAAACTACTTCCTCATTAACAGACCATTATGTTGCTTAGCTATGTCCCGTGTCAATCATCTCAACACATCATCCACATTTCTATCATATTTAACTTCCTACCATATTGAAGATTCAGCTGTGTGTTAATCTGCCATTCACGAGTCTTTCGTGCAGAGGAATCTCCTCAGGTGTTTAGATAATTATGCATTCAGAAGTTAAAATGTCTAAACACGTCTTTATAAAAGTTCACATTGTTGTTGCAGATGAAATATAACACTGAAAACGTGATTTAAACGTTGGCTAGATATTAATTAATTCAAACAACTTTACCAAAGCTTTTTTACTTGACGGCTGGTTTCGCACGTCTGCCATGTTTGTAGTTTGTTTACACGTTTTATTGAAGTTTTTAGTTCTAATCAAATTCACATCCAACGGGCAATGTATTGTGGGTAATAATAGCAGTTACCAGAGTACATAACACAATAGTCGAGCATCCAGGAACCTTTGGCATAATCTTTTCAACATATTATGGTTTGGGACATACCAATTCTGTTTTCAAAAACTATTTAGGACAAATAGTATGTGAATTTGAACCCAGCATGAGAGAAAAGTAATAAAAAATACCTTCCAACTAGCAGTGACTTTACTATTAACTACAGTTTTAATAAGGCAGAAATTAACTTGGCAACTTTAGGTGCTCGTATTAGTCCGTTTATTATACAAGACATAAATCTCAGATGTCTACAAAATGTACCACCTCAAAATACACCTCAGATCATTTATTATAGCCTGTTGCACAGTAAATGCTGTTTTTTTTTTGTTTGGTTTTTTTACTGAAGGCAAAAATGGGGCGACACGGTGGCTCAGTGGTTAGCACTGTCGCCTTACAGCAAGAAGGTCGCTGTTTTGAGTCCCGGCTGGGTCAGTTGGCATTTCTGTGTGGAGTTTGCATGTTCTCCCCGTGTTGGCGTGGGTTTCCTCCGGGTGCTCCGGTTTTCCCCACAGTCCAAACACATGCGCTATAGGGGAATTGAATAAACTAAATTGGCCGTAGTGTATGAGTGTGAATGAGTGAGTATGGATGTTTCCCAGTACTGGGTTGCAGCTGAAAGGGCATCCGCTGTGTAAAACATATGCTGGATAAGTTGGCGGTTCATTTTGCTGTGGCGACCCCTGATTAATAAAGGGACTAAGCTGAAGGAAAATGAATAAATGAATGAAGGCAAAAATGCTGTTTTGATGTGTGTCTCTTTAAATGCAAATGAGCTAGCAAAATAAACAATACATTTTAATTTCATGCAGACTTTTAAGAAAACCACTTCTGCAGTTATAGGTCATCTGCTATTTAAAAATCAACAAACTCTATAAAGCAGAATATTCTGATTGGCTGTCAATGTTTTTTTCATCATATATTAACTTATGTACATGTTATCAATACTCTGTTGATGTCTTTATAGTTGTGGTTTGGACTCTTCTTAAGATAATTGAAATGATTACTATAAATTCTACTGCTATTGTCATAGTAAAGGGATAGTAAACCCCAAAAAATGAATGTTTGCTCACTATTTACTCACCCTCAAGGGTTTCCAAAACTTTATGAGTTTCTTTCTTCTGTTGAACACAAAAGAAGACATTTTGAAGAAAGTTAAAAACCTGTAACCATTGACTTCCATAGTAGGAAAAACAAATACTATGCAAGTCAATGGTTACAGGTTTCCAACATTTTTCAAAATATCTTCTTTTGTGTTCAACAACTCATAAAGGTGAAAGAGTGAGTAAATGATGACAGAACTTTCATTTTTGGGTGAACTGTCCCTTTAAGCTTAGTTTAAATGGGAATTCATGTAGTACACAGAAAGTCTCTGAGAAATAATTGCGACGGTTTTTGACTGATCGATGGCTTAACAAGTCTGAACTTAACAATGCTTAAAGCTTAAATATCTACACAAAAATTTGGTTAACTTCTCAACCTCAGGGAGTGAGAAAAAAACCTAAAACCCCTCCTGAACATCTGGTGAAAGGCAGAAAAATGATGATGGAGGAGAGAGCAAAGTAACAATTAGCAGGCGTGACACTGCCATATATCACATACAAAAATGCTCTCCATTTAATTTGACATCTTTATAAACTTAGAGTTCTCTTTAATCTTTATAATGAGAGGGTTTGTTATTAACATCCTTTGTACTGTGTGAATGCTTGATTCTGATTGGCTGATGAGCATTCTAAGGTGTGCAGTTATTTTCAAATGAATGTACAGCTAAAGTAGTTCTGGCAGGTTTTGGGCATATTAAAGCTCCATATCACTCCCCTGAATGATTTCAGTTATTTCACAGCAACAACAGTCTGAAATCACATCAAAACACAACAGAAGGCTTTGGATGAGATGTGGAAGAAACTAGTGCTACACACAGGAGCAGTTTGAGGACAAAAAACCTGACAAATGTCTCAAATACAACATCTAAACTGCAGCTGTGGGAACTAGGGCTGCACAATATCGTTTCAGCATCGATGTTGCAATGTGCGCATCTGCAATAGTCACATCACAAAGATATGCAATGTTAAATCTGGATTATAGTTGACCAGGAGCTACAAAATTGTATTTAATTAATGTATTTATACAAAATCTATACGATTTAAAAGTTTGTTGTCTTCGTTTCTAGTCTAATGTCTACATTTTTAAAGCAAAAACAAGGTTATTTAACTTACCCCACTGGCAGATAATTTTGCTTGTTTTAAGGAATAACTCCTAATGATAAAATATCGCAATATCGTTTTTTTCCAATATCATGCAGCCCAAGTGGGAACTATAGTATAAGGGGAATAATTGATGACTGGGTGTTGAATTATTAGATAATAATGCACACTCCATATGTTTTAAATGCAGAAATTGAAATGCATGCCTCCTTAAAATGTTTAAGCATTAGCACCTCAGTGTTCATTAACTTTCTTCTTAACAGCCAACATTAACTGGTTGATCATTTTTAATTTTAACATTAACAGCCAACGTGCTTGGAAATGCCAACAACAAGAAACCAGTAGATTTTGGTGAACTTTTTGCTGAAATGTCACCACAGGCACATATTTTCAGTCTCACATAATCTGCCTTGTGATATATAAAAGGCCGTTTCCACCAGATAAGAAAAAAATAATAATCATGCCTTAAAGTCAAAATCATGAATTACTGAATCAAAATTGTGACAGAAAAGTTAAAATTATGACTTGCTAATTCCAAATGAAGTCTTAAGTCAAAATTACGAGATAAAAAAAGTCAAAATAATGAGTAAAAAAATCTAAATGACTTATTAAAGTTGTAGAAATTATATTGTTATGCCAATAGGTGGTGTCACACAACCATCTAAATGTCTGTCACTGCATTAATTCTTTAAAAATGATTAATCTAATAAAACAAAAGTCGCTATAAGCAACTTTTTATCTCATAATTGTGAATTTTTTGAGTCAAAAACTAATGGCCTTTATAAAATAATTTATTGCCTTTAGGGTTTATTTCATTTGTCATCTGCAGTGAATTGTATGTACCAGTGTGTTACAAAAAATTTGGAAGAGGTATGTTTATTCAATAATCCTACCGAATAAATAATATTAATAATAATAATAATAATGTCATCCTTCTGGTTAGTTCCTCCACAACAGTGAGAGAAATTTTACTGTACGTCGCACCCACTTCCTCACATGATCTCATCTACTAATAGAGCAGTGACAGATCTCTGACACACACTTATACCCACAAAACCTAACACACATATGTTGCTGCTCTTATTATTACCAGGACTTTCCATAGACGTAATGGTTTTTATACTGAGCTAATAACATTTTCTGTCCCTTAACCCCATTCCTGAAGAAAATACTGATAGAAAACTGATTGCATTTTAAATAAAAGATTGTTTAGTGAGTTTATTCAGCCATTCGAATGACAGGAATATACAGTTTAAGTCAGAATTATTCGCCCTCCTGTTATTTTCTTTTTCAAATATTTCCCAAATGATGTTTAACAGATTCAGGAATTTTTCACAGTATTTCCTATAATATTTTTTCTTCTGGAGAAAGTCTTATTTGTTTTATTTCGGCTAGAATAAAAGCAGTTTTTAATTTTTTTAATTCTATTTTAAGGTCAATATTATTCGCCCCCTTAAGCAATATTTGTTTTTGATTGTCTACAGAACAAACCACTGGTATACAATGACTTGCCTAATTACCCTAATTAACCTAGTTAAGCCTTTAAATGTCACTTTAAGCTGAAAACTTGATAAATATCTAGTCAAATATTATGTGCTGTCATCATGGCAAAGATAAAAGCAATCAGTTATTAGAAATGAGTTATTAAAACTATTATGTTTAGAAATGTGTTAAAAAAAATCTTCTTTCCATAAAACAGAAATTGGGGTAAAAAAATATACAGGGGGGCTAATAAATCTGACCGTACATGCATGCATATCTATTTAATACACTAATGCACAAGCCCTCATTCATAGTGTGATATGAATGTAGCCTCTATAATGCGCTTTTTGCAACAATGCCAAACGTATGTAAACGAACAGGCTAATTACACAATAACTCATAACAAACTCATAATAAACAACTCCTTCATTTTGACTTTTGATCATAATAACCACATCAAAATTATCAGTGAGTAGTTTTAGCTTCATATGACGTCTTCATATAATAAACAATCTACAAGCATAGATAAATGCAATAAAGCAAAAGATACAAATGATATAAACAGAGCTTTTACCGTTTCCAGAGGAGTCTAACAGTATTCAGGTATACAGTAATTGAATAATCAAATATAAAATAATACTGCATAGTATTTGATTTATAAATAATTCAGTGAGATTAATCATTATTAAAGTTACAAACGGCGCAACTTCTTAGGTCTGAATGCTTTTAAATCCTCATACAGTCAAAACCACATGCAAAATGATAAACTATAATCTAGACTCAACATTGCATACTCTGCGATGTAACTATTGTGAATGATCACATCGCAAAATATCGATCCTGAAATTATATATTGTGCATCGCTACTGTAAAAACTACACTTCTGTATATTAATGCACTAAGAAAGAGAAGCAGGAAGGGCATCACTGGGTAAGCACATAATGATGTAGTGGTGTTTTCAGTGTTATTCTGATAAACTAATGGCCACTTATCCAGAGTAGAGTCTTACAGTTAGACCTCAGATAAAATCTATATCAATGCATGTGTGAGCACCTCTCGAGGGGACAACTGAAGAGGTCAGAGGTCACAGGTCAAGAAGAACGAGTAAAAATGCCTGAACTAAAATGGAAAAGTGCATCACCCGTATGTGTCATCACTTATAATATCACTTAATATCACTTATAGATAAAATGCACTCAAACCCTTCTAGCTTGTTTTATGTGTTCATATGAGTGCCTTTTATCTTGTGAGATTAATAATAGATCCATATACAGTATGCATATAAATGATGACAAAAGTCATAAATGTTTAGGCTCTTTCAACATGTTATCCCTTCCTATTGGAATTTAAATATACAAATATTAGATTTAAATAGTGTCACTTGATTTTAACCTGGTTTTATTTTTTGGTTTCTTTACTTCCATAAATGCATTGAAATTCTTTACTCAAAATCATAGAAATTTGTTATTATTAATGAAATTTATAATCATACACTCAAAATTATTCGCCCTCCTGTGATTTTATTTTATTTTTTCAAATATTTCCCAAATGATGTTTAACAGATTCAGGAATTTTCCACAGTATTTCCTATAATATTTTTTCTTCTGGAGAAAGTCTTATTTGTTTTATTTCGGCCAGAATAAAAGCAGTTTTTAATTTTTTTAAAACCATTTTAAGGTCAATATTATTCACCTTCTTAAGCAATATATTTTTTGATTGTCTACAGAACAAACCACTGTTATACAATGACTTGCCTAATTAACCTAATTAACCTAGATAAGCCTTTAAATGTCACTTTAAGCTGAATACTAGTATCTTAGTGTATTATTATGTGCTGTCATCATGGAAAGATAAAAGAAATCAGTTATTAGAAATTAGTTATTAAAACTATTATGATTAGAAATGTGTTTAAAAATCTTTCCGTTAAACAGAAATTGGGGACAAAAATACACAGGGGGCGCTAATATTTCAGACTTTAACTGTATACATTTCACTAATAAATACAAATTAATTTCATTTATAAAAATACATTTAAAAAATAAAAAGATTTTTTATTTTAACAGATTATTTAGACAGATTTTGACTTTTACAGTTCCTTTTTTTTGTTTGCTTCATTAGTTGTAATAAATGCCTTGAAAGTCTACTCACAAATAATTATAAAAACAATGCTAACATTTTTACAAAAAATATAATTATTATTTGTTTCTAATAAAATAATTACATTTGAATAATAAATAAAATCACTGATTTATTTTAACATTAATTTGAACAAGTTTTGACTCTTACCATTCTTTTTTGGCTTTCTTTATTTATATGAATGTATTGAAATTCTTTACTCGAGACAAAAAAAAATTATTATAAATTTTACAAAACAAATGTTACAAGTAATTCAATTAAATTCAATTCATCTTTATTTCTCTAGCGTTTATACAATGTAGATCGTGTCAAAGCAGCTTAACATAAAAGTTCTAGTAAACTGAAACTGTGTCAGTCCAGTTTTCAGAGTTGAAGTTCAGTTTAGTTCAGTTCAGTGTGGTTTAATTTCCACTGCTGAAAGTCCAAACACTGAAGAGCAGATCCATCAATGCGCAGCTCCACAAGTCCCAAATAATTCGGTTTTTGGTTTATTTATTTACAACATTTTCAAAAATAAATAGAAAATAAAATCTTCTTTACTTAATGTTCATAAAAAAAAGTTTAACTAGTGTTTTGATTTAAGCATGCTCATTTTCTGTGATTAATTCTGTTCACACTGCTGGAGGGAAGCTCAACATGAGTTTTACTTCTAAGTAGACAACATCATTCACCCAACATCAGACACTTAATCAATTTGATCTACTATCAATCTGACTTTTGCTCCCGAATTCATGTTTTGATACGTCTGAAAAGTGCACAGCGAGTTTTCTTCCAATCTCATGAATCAGTTGCATTTCTTTAAAGAGCTCTTGAGTATATCTTTTGGATTTACTCCAAACAAAGCTACTTTTACTTCATCCTTACGTCTCCTGCCGTTTGGATTTCTCTGCATTATTACTCTGAAACCCTAAGCTCCAAGCATGTCCAGAACATCTTGTTAACTGCGAACACAAAAATCCCCAAATGAGAAGCAGATGCCCACATGTGCGCACAAACACACACAATATAATCCTGTACAAGTCCAAACATTGCACAACTCTGGAAGCTGTCCGGTCCGACCATGTGTGTGCAATTAAACTATAAAAGAGGAATACTGCTTCCTCTGGGAGTTACCTGCTCACAATTCACGAACATTCCTCTGTACGTGAAGGAAATCCCTGGCAAATTACACACAACCTGTTCAAAGGCCAACAGAATATAGAGATTTTACTAGTAACTGAATAAATATCAACGAGTCAAAGGTGTAGTTAAAAATGTTGTTGTTGCATCTAAGCACTTATGCAGTACCAAGCAAGTTTCGTGCAAGAAAATTAGCTACATTGATATATTTCTTGCATTTTATTCTATGCTCTATAGGCAAGGTATATACAGTTGAAGTCAAAATTATTAGAAATTTTAATTCTTTCAAAAATATTTCCCAAGATTGTTTCAACACATTTTTTAACATAATCACTTTAATAACTAATCTCTTAGAGGTGTGAACCTACACTGGTCTCACGGTTCGGTTGGGTTATGATTATCATGCCATCGATTCGGTTCAATTCAATATCTCGGTGCATTGACGATGCTTTCCATACATAATTAGATTTTTTCTTCACAACACAAGAATTTCTTTTTAATTAAAATCTATAAATATATTAATATTTATATATTATTTGTAATACAATTTTGTCCTTTAATACAAGCAGTCAGATATATGAACTGTACCTTTAATTTTACTTGCTCAAAGAAAACACTCCCTTTCAATGTTTTAGACAAAACTCCAATACATGCACAGAAGACAACATGAGCATTTATAGCAAATAAACTAATGTAAATATTATAATATTATCCCGCTTGCTTTTTTATGATTGGTCCTTGTCTTCACCCGCTCAACAGAAAGGGCTGCGATTGGCTTTAAAAATGAAAGCACTGTTCACCGATGAGTGACGCGGGAAGAACAGCCGCGGTAACAGTCTATATGCGCATAATACACGGCTATCACAGTTAATCCGTAATAGATGCAGTGGAGAAAACTCGCTCTACAGGCACGCTCGTGTCTGGATCCACAAGTATCGCTTTAACAGCCGAGAGGAGAGGAAAAGTTACCTCAAATGTCCAAAGTGTGAGAGAGAGGCAGCATTTCTCCCTAGTAGTGAAATAGCGGCTCGTGCTGTACCTTCTTCAGTGTCAGTGAAAGACTGTCCAGCAAACTCACAAGCAGTGACTTGTGCACAATTATCTGCTTTTTAAGTAGTTAGGAGTGTTTTATTTACTCACCCTCGCCTCCTTCGCCATAGTATTCTACCGAGACATAGCGCATATGAGATAAATGACGTCAGTACGTAATAACTGGTTATGATCTATTACTGAACCGATATCGAACTGTCTGCGTCTGCATCGCGGTACATCGAAGAAACAATTAATTTTGACACCCCCTCTAATAGCCCGTTTATTTTATCATTGCCATGATGACAGTACAAAATATTTGACTAGATATTTTTCAAGATACTAGTATTCAGCTTAAAGTGACGTTTAAAGGCTTAACTAGGTTAATTAGGGTAATAAGTGTTTAGTTTACTTACTGTGTTAGGTTAATGAGTTATTGTATAACAGTGGTTGTTCTGTATACAATTGAAAAAAAAAGCTTAAGGGGGCTAATAATATAAACCTTAAAATTGTTATAAAAATAAGAATTGAAAACTGCTTTTATTCCAGCCAAACAAAAAAAAAGAAAAGAAAATTAATTAAATAAGTCTCAGCCATTGAATCATTTGTTCAATTGAGTCGTTCAAAATGGCTCATTCATTTACAAATGAAGTGACTCTCTTTATGAATGCCTCATTGGCTCAGTGACTCAACTGATTCATTGGAAAACACTGATTCATTGGAAAACACTGATTCATTGATTCATTCATTTTCTTTCAAATGTTAAATATAGAAATATTATTCATTCATTCATTTTCTTTTCGGCTTAGTCCCTTTATTAATCTGGGGTCGCCACAGCGGAATGAACCACCAACTTATCCAGCATATGTTTTACACAGACGATGCCCTTCCAGCCGCAACCCATCAATGAGAAACACCCATACACACCTATTCACACACATACACTACGGACAATTTAGCCTACCCAATTCACCTATAGCACATGTCTTTAGACTTGTGGGGGAAACCGGAGCACCCAGAGGAAACCCACGTCAACATGGGGAGAACATGCAAACTCCACACAGAAATGCCAACTGGCCCAGCCGAGGCTAGAACCAGCGACCTTCTTGCTGTGAGGCGACAACGCTACCCACTGCACACCGCACCACCCATAGAAATATTAATTAATTTTAATAATTTGTAGTCTGTCATTGAATCATTTGTTCAATTGAGTCTTTTTATATATAGAGTTGGAAAAAAAGGTAATAAATTACAATATTTTGCAAAATAATGCAATATATTTAAAAATCGCACTAACATTGTGATTATATTGTTCAATCATTCATTCATTCATTTTCAATCAGCTTAGTCCCTCATTTATCAGGGGTCACCACAGCGGAATGAACCGCCAACATATGCTTTTACGCAGCGGATGCCCTTCCAACCGCAACCCAGTACCGGGAAACACCCATACACTCTCACTTTCACACACATACACTATGGCCAATTTAGTTTATTCAATTCACCTATAGCATGTGTTTGGACTGTGGGGGAAACCAGAGCACCCGGAGGAAACCCACGCCAACACGGGGGGAACATGCAAACTCCACACAGAAATGCCAACTGACCCAGCTGGGACTCGAACCAGCGACCTTCTTGCTGTGAGGCAACAGTGCTAACCACTGAGCCACCGTGTTGCCGCTACATGGCTTGATCATATTGTATCATGAGGACCAATAAAAAGCATTGATTACCTGTTGGTGCATTAGTGATCCCATTCTGGGCGTCTTTCACGAGCTGTGAATTTGCTTTAAACGTGTTTAAGTCTCTTGTGTGCTCAAGCACTGTAGTGTTCAATTGCCGAACGCAAGTCCACAAGCCATTAACGTGTTTGTTGAGTCCATCTTTAATCCGTTTGAGACTGTCAGACATCGGCTCAAAGCGACCACAAACGCCTTCAATTCCAGCCACACGTCCATCAAGACCATTCAACAAACCATTTACTGCGCTCACCTGCTCCTGGCTACTCCCAAAATCCACCTCCAGGTTTTCCAGACGCTGAAACAGGATTTCAAAACCGTTAGATCGATTGAGATTGCTCTTAATTTGCTGTGCAAAAGATCCCAGGTCATTCTGCAGATGCTTCGTGTGTTTCTCCAAGCTGTTTAGACGCTGCTCATGACTCTGTAAAGTAGCATTGTAATTAACCTTCTCTTCTAAAGCAGTTTGTTCTTGAAGTCTTTCTTGTCTTAGTTTCTCCTCAAGATTAATGCAATGCACCTCCGCACTTTTTTCAGCAAGGCTAACCCTCACCTCCAGCAAGCGCCCTTGATTATTAAGCTTCGCCAAAGTTGTGTTTTGCTCCCTAATTGCATCTTTCATGATCTTCTGGTTGTCTTTGAGTTTCCGGATTTCATTAATATCCAAATCTGAAGCATTGGGAATCTGAACACGCAAGTCTTGAATCTGTTGTCGGAGCTCAGCCTCTTTGGAGTCCAGAAGTTCGGCTAGGCTCAAATAGGAGTTTTCCTGCTCTTCACACTGCTCCCGGACGGACAGCACTTTATATTCACACGCATTCTTCATGTCTGCTAATTTGATGTCTATTCCTTGAAGAAGCTCGTCACGGAGGGCGGAAATCTTCCCGTCGATGTATTCCTGACATGCACACTCCTTCGCTGAAACGACAGGATCAACATTGGTTTCTGCAAGTCGATGGAGTTGTCCGTCAATGCTCTGAATCTTGATCTGCAGATCCTGGATGCTGTTAGCATTGATGCTAATGTGGTTCTGGAGCTCGTCTGCAACCGATGGCGAACGCAGGTCAGACGGGAACACAATACTCTCCAGTTCACCCGCTTTGACGTCTTGCGGTTGTTGCAAATTGCCTAACATGTTGAGAACGTATTTGGTGAGATCTTCCTGTAAATCTAGGCGTAGGTTTGAGTTGGCTGTTGACGTGGCCTGCAGGTGGAGCACTGTTTGAGAAAGACGCTCCACTTCTTCTTCTAACGCTTGAACTCTGCGACTCTCCTGTTGACGATCTGCACTGAATCCCGGTTGATTGTTACGATGGCCTTTTTGAGTCCATGGATGAGTCTCGCTCACTTCTGGACCTAAAACAAGCCAAATACTAATGAAAGTTCAAATTATAAACACTTGACATGTGTTTACGCATGTTACTCAGTGTTTTAATGTGTACATTTTGTACAAATGGTGTATGATGCATTTAGTGATCTGTATTTTACAAATGGGCAGTGGCATGTTTTGAGTTTTTGATATTATTGGGCTAGTTTGATTGGCCATTGGGCTAGTTTTAATGTGAAAACCTGGAAACCCTGGCTTTATTGGACTTGTTTTGGACTGTGTGTATACCTTAAAAGATGCAAATTATGTTTTTAAAATAACACTGATTGGATTTGACTGAAAGAAGACCTATGTCCTATGATGTCTTTAGGGGGAGTAAAACAAGGGATAATTTTAATTTTTTGATGAAGTGACCCTTTAAGTTAGCTATTTTTCCAAATTTAAAACTGTTGAGGCATTTTAAAATTTTGTAATTAAATAACTTTGTTAAAATAAAATGCACATGACTACAATACCCTGACATTTTCTAACTGTGTGTATATTTCATTGTTAAAATTGTATTTTATTCAAATGACAAAACAGAAGATTTCTGAGTATTTCAGCCTTGAATGGCCATAATCATCAAACCAATTGCAAACATTACAGCATCCGCTAGCTTTTCCTTTGACTTTGAATATGGATGCTTAAAACTCCCATAACTGTCTGAAAGCAACAACATAAATTTACTTTTCATTTACTTTCAAAACAACATTTTCACTGAGGTTAAAAACATGTTGCTTTCCCACTCGCCGGACAAAATGGGGTACGCATCTCCGGGGATGGCCTAGTAACTCACACAATCACATAGTAGTACACAATTAAAGGCTATATTACAAAAAATACTTAAACTTATAGGAATGCTGTATGAAAAAAGAGGATTCCAGCACCAATTGTGATAAAGGAGATACACATATCTTTATAATTCCTACTTTAATTGGATGATTGTCACTCATGCAGTTTACTCTTAATGAATCAGTGTGATGAGTCGAGTCAGATTTATCAGGTGTTGCTAATTTGTGAATGGGTGATCCAAGATGGAGATGTACTTTTTAAATGTCCTTGTATGTGTGTCTTATACCCTGAGGAAGGCTTTCAAGCCAAAACATATAGGTATTATCAATACAAGTATCTCCTTTATCTTAGGTAGTGCTGTAATCCTCATTTTTCTCTCACAGTTTTGCTACTTTTGTTTCCATGCAGCATGTGGAGTGGTAGAGTTCCTCCAGATCTTACCTCACTGTTTATAGGAACGGCCACTATGGCCATTCGTAGTTATAATTCTCTTAGTTTTAGTGTTAAATGAAAAACTCTTACCCAGAATGCTCTGCAGTTGAGTGTTGGTGGATGGAGGGTTTTGATGCGGCTCCTCTTGAACACTGGGTTTCTGCGGTGTGTTTTTCAGCTCTGTACAGTCGTGGCCTTGATATCCTGGACAACACCTCCACTCCAGCTCCGTCACCTGCTTGTAGCCGATTTTGTACATTGGCCTTGTTTGAGTATGATGCCTAAAAGATGGTTATGAATTATGACATTACAAGCAGTGTTGAGTACGTTAATTACTACAATTGAAGTCAGAATTATTAGCCCTCCTGAATTATTCGCCCCCCTGTATATTTTTCCCCAATTTCTGTTTAACAGATTTAATTTGTTCAACACATTTCTAAACATAATAGTTTTATAACTAATTTCCAATAACTGATTTCTTTTACCTTCGCTATGATGACAGCACATAATATTTGACTAGATATTCTTCAAGATACTAGTATTCAGCTTAAAGTGACATTTAAAGGCTTAAATAGGTTAATTAGGGTAAAGTTAGGGTAATTAAGCAAGTCATTGTATAACAGTGGTTTGTTCTGGAGACAATCCAAAACTAATATTGCTTAAGGGGGCGAATAATATTGACCTTAAAATGGTATTAAAAAATTAAAAACTGCTTTTATTCTAGCCGAAATAAAACAAATAAGACTTTCTCCAGAAGAAAAAATATTATCAGACATACTGTGAAAAATTCCTTGCTCTGTTAAACATCACTTGGGAAATATTTGAAAGGGCTAATAATTTTAACTTCAACTGTAATTAAATCATAAACATTTTATTTAAATAACTGTTCTAATTACTGTGTCTGAAAAGTAACTTATTACTCAATAAGTATTTAAATTACTTGGCTTAAAACTACTTAAAATCCATATAAATCTTAACGCATATAGATGACAGAAATTAAACTTTTAATTTGTTGCAAACAAAAACGTAAAAAAAAATAACACTTAAAAACTACAAAATATTTCAAATTAGTGACACCAAATTTCATACATAACATAACATAACAATCTTAAATAATATGCCATTTAATGTAATGAAAAAAACAATATATTATATTATATTATTATATTATATTATTATATTATATTATTGGACAAATGTAACATTCTTTAGTTGAACAAAATCAGGTTATTATGCAAAAAATATGAATAACAAAAATATATAGAGTACAATATATACACAATTGCTCTGCTTCTCTAAATGTATACCTCATATACTGTACACACACACACACACACGCACGCACACATATATATTACTCATTCATTCATTCTCTTTTGGCTTAGTCCCTTATTTATCTGGGATCACCACAGCGGAATGAACCACCAACTATTCCAGCATATGTTTTACGCATCGGATGCCCTTCCAGCTGCAACCCAGTACTGAGAAGCACCCATACACTCTCACATTCAGACACCCTAATACACTACAGCCAATTTAGTTAATTCAATTCCCCTATAGCGCATGTGTTTGGACTATGGGGGAAACCGGAGCAACCGGAGGAAACCGGTTGTACGACAGTGCTAACCACTGAGCCACCATTTTTTTTTAAGACGACCTGTCATTTAACTTGAACAAACATTGCCTTAATTCATAAAAAGTAGTTACTCAGTCAAAACTGTAAGTCTTTCCGAATTATACTGCAATAATCTGAAATTAAAACAAAAAATAAACAAATATGTGACCTTTAACACTTCATTACAGCGACAGACTGTTTCAGAGGAAGTAAATTGACAACATTTGTCCTGTGAGAGCTATAAAACGTCACTAATCTTCTCCGCCAACCAAAAGCAAGCATTCCTGTTTTCATGAGCCATGCAAACATAAACAAAAAAACGCAGAATTACGTCCATAATTTATTAGGATTCCTCCAGCAGGGACACACATCTGGAGCGCAGCTTTAAAAGCAGAGGAATCTGCAGCAACACGCAGGACACTTTAATTACAGCATCTCTTGGAGGACTCTAGAGCGTTTACACAACAGTTTTCAGTGGCCTCAGGCGTTTCAGCGCTCATAAATATTCTAGATGCTGATATTGATCGCTAACATTAAATGCCTATAAGTCTATGGATTAATAAAAAACGATTGAGCGTTAATAAATGCATGGTATGGGCAGTGTTTGCTGTAATTACAAAGTAACTACTGTACTGTAATTACTGTAAATTACTGTAATTAAATGATTTATCCACTGAAAAAGTAAAGTAGGGGACTACTTTTAGGTAATTTATTTACAGTTACTTTTAATGTACGTAAAAAATTCTGTTGGCGACACGGTGGAGCAGTGGTTAGCGCTATCGCCTCACAGCAAGAAGGTCGCTGGTTCGAGTCCCGGCTGGGTCAGTTGGCATTTCTGTGTGGAGTTTGCATGTTCTCCCCGTGTTCGCGTGGGTTTCCTCTGGATGCTCTGGTTTCCCCCACAGTCCAAACACATGCGCTATAGGGGAATTGAAAAAACTAAATTGGCCGTAGTGTATGAGTGTGAATGTTTCTCAGTGCTGGGTTGTGGCTAGAAGGGCATCCGCTGTGTAAAACATATGCTGGAATAGTTGGCGGTTCATTCCGCTGTGGCGACCCCAGATGAATAAATGGACTAAGTCGAAAGAAAATGAATGAATGAAAAAATTCTGTATAAATGAGCAGAGTAATTGTATTTTTTATACACATTTATATTGTAGAATAATTCTGTTCTTCAACTAAAGGTTTTATTTGTCAGAAAATTGCACATGCTTAAGAAAAAAATTTATTGAATAAGAAATGTGTCAATATATGGTACTTATGAAATATGGTGTCATTGCTTCTGATATATATGTTTAATATCTGTTTATATATCTGTTCTATCTATTTTGTATGACCTGAATGTTATGTTTTTTTATTAAAATGTTTAAGTATTATTTTTTAATAAAACTAACAGGCCATTTTTGACTCAAATTGTATAGAATTAAAAGAGTTTAATTTATTGTCTGATTTAAAGATATTTTAAATAGTATCGAGCCAAGTAATTTATTTCCTTTTATTTGACTTTTTTTAAAAGTAATTTTAACATTAAAAATATTAAATAGTAACTTCTGAGTTTACTTAATAAATGCAAGGTATGGTCAGTGTTTGGTTTAATTGGTAAAAATGTACCTAGTTACTGTAAATAAATCACTTATCCACTGAAAAAGTAAAGTAAAGTAAGGGATTACTGTTCACTTTTTTTGGTCTTTTAATAAAGTTACTTATAATGTACTTGCCTTAAATTCAAAAGTTCTGTATAAATCAGCAGAGTAATTATATATTTAATTATATATTTTTTTTATTAAAGAAAGTTTGCACGTGCTTAAGTATCAAAATATGGTATTTATGAAATATGGTGTCATTGCTACATATATATATATATATCTGTTCTATCTATTTTTATGACTGATTAACTAATGAATATTTTAAATAAAGTATTATTTTTAACAAAGCTTAAAGGACTCAAGATTTAAAGAATTAAAGGAGTTTAATATATTGTCTGTATGATTTAAAAAGTGTTAGAAAAGTGTTTAAAGTTGAGGTGTTAAACGATTTAAAGGGATTTTAACTAGTATCAAGTAGCTAAATTAGTTACTTTTTTTTAATTTCTAATTAATAGAACATTAATATTTAAAATTAATAGAACATTCAAATTTTAAATTAATAGAACATTAAGATTTAAAATTAATAGAACATTAAGATTTAAAATTAATAGAACATTCAAAACTCAAATTAATTGAATATTCAAATTTCAATTAATAGAACATTTAAATTTCCAGTTAATAGAACATTCAAAAAAAAATTTAATAGAATATTCAAATTTAAAATTATTAGAACATTCAAATTTAAAATTAACAGAACAGTCAAAATTCTAATTATTAGAACATTTAAATTTTAAATTAATAGAACATTCAAATTTAAGATTAATAGAACATTTAAAATTCAAATGAATAAAATATTAATTTAAAATAATAAAACATTTACATGTAAAATTAATTGAATATTCGGATGTCAAATTAATAGAACATTCAACTTTCTAATTAATAGAATATAAATTTAAAATATTAGAACATTTAAATGTCAAATTAATTGAACATTCAAACGTAAAATTTATAGAATATTTACATTTCAAATTAATTGAATATTCAAATTAAAATTAATAGAACATTCAATTTTCAAATTAATAAAATATTAATTTAAAATAATAGAACATTTAAAAGTCGGATCAATTGAATATTCAAATTTAAAATTAGTAGAACATTCAAATTTCTAATTAATAGAACATTCAAAATTCGAATTATTAGAACATTTAAATTTTAAATTAAATTAAAGTAATTTTCTCAACACTGACTGCTTTGCAGTTAGAAGTAAGGGTTAATGGGTTAAAGTGGTAAAAGCTAACAGACGCTAATTACAAGCGAGCACTTTACATGGCGTCTGGCATTTCGGCGGTCATAAATATTCTGGATGCTGATAAAGCTATAATGACCTGCCATTCAGTGAGTGCAATTAAACTGCGTTTCTCATCCCGCAAAGAGCAATTCCTCCTCAATCCAGCTGTGATCCGATCTAATCTGATCTCTGGTCACTTCCGGCAATAAAAGTGCCTGGTTTGCGCTGTCCAGACAGACTTACGTGAGCTGCTGTGAGCAGTCCTGATGTGGAGGACAGGCTACAAGCTGTGGATCCAACACCTCTTCATTGGACAGCACAGCACAGCTCACATTCTTATGCACCACAAACGCACACCAGTTTCTGCAAAAGAGGGAAGGTATGGAGCCGGATCAGTCTCATTAATACAACACACAAATCGTGAATCCACAAGTAAAAATCATAAATATTTTTGCCAAATGAATTGGTTTTCTGTATAATATGAATTGTGTTTTGAATTTACGAATTGGATTTTGTCAATGTGTTATTTTTGAGACTGATCCGGCTCCATAATGAAGGAGACATGAACACACACAGACACACACTTAGGGCCCTATCATACACCCGGCGCAAGGCGCAAGACGTGTTTGCCGCGATGTGTTGCTATTTTCAGACCAGCGCAACCCTAATTTTCACATTTTGCTCCATGTTGTTTAAATAGCAAATCCATTTGCGCCACTTGGTGAACTCATGGGTGTGCCGGTCTAGGAAGGAGGTGTGTTAAGGCGCATTGTTGGCGCGTTGCTATTTTGAGGAACTAAAATAGACTGTGCAATTGACCAGCTGAAAGCAGGTCTAAAGTCCAGCGCAGAGCGCGTTAGTTGTGCGCCTTAAACACGTACACATTGCTTAATACACACAGGATGTTTAGCAATACACAAACATCTTTACAGATGAAAAAGAATTAAAGGATTAAAATGTTATAAAAATTATTATTTTCTACATAAATATAAAAACCACTGCCTCCATGCCTTCTTCATCTCGGGGGGCTTTTTTCAGTTCATTCATTACAATTTGCTTTTGAATAATGTTATTATTATTATTAGTATTATTCATTATATGCATATTTATATTTGTTTTACAGGCCCGTAGCCAGCCTAGTGAAAGGGGGGGTTTCTCTAAAAGTGGACCTTTTTTTTGGCATTTTTTCCCCATGTTTTGTATTTGATTAAGAAGTTTAAATACAGCATTTTGATGACATTTTACGAAATATTTAGTGCTGGATTAGCTTGTCTTCTGGAATCATGTGCATGCTTTTTGCAGTAACAAAAATAATGACTGTTTTGTCAAGTTGCTTA
Source organism: Danio jaintianensis (assembly GCA_903798115.1). NCBI lineage: Eukaryota > Metazoa > Chordata > Actinopteri > Cypriniformes > Danionidae > Danio > Danio jaintianensis. The sequence goes on from CAIGQV010019101.1 coordinate 2,835,877, forward strand.
CTAAGATCGTGCAAAGCTTGTCAGTCCAAACACACACTACATGTTATTATTATTATTATTTTTTTTCATTTTTATGGGTACTTCCCGTAGAGGTAGACATGTAGCGATATTCAATAATGCAATATGTTGTGATAATCAATATGCACAATATTGATAACAATTATTTTAACTTTTAGAGTGCTTTTTAAATATATTCAGATTGTATTAGTGGCTGTTCATCACAGCAGCACATGCTTGGATATTTAATAGGTGATTTATACACAAACAGTTATTATTATTAAAATATTTTCATATAATATGGCATGCGAAATTCTGATTTAGGCTTTTTGTTTGTTAACACGTGTTTTATGCTTATAGTAAATATGTATTTATTTATTTATTTTGCACTTTACGTGTGTTTGGCTGTAAAAAGGCTTTGAGGCTCCATGGGACTCAAATTACTGGCCATAGTTATTTAAAATTACACTTTATAATAAAATATATATATATATATTTTCAAATTACCTAAATTAATTAAAAGGACAAATTCTGGACCTTTTGGCCATGGGGGGTGGGTCGTTCGAACCACCCGAACCTCTGAACCCCCCCTGGCTATGGGCATGTTTTATTAAAAACAAGCTTAGATTTGTCCACCTGTCAGGTTTTGGACCATATGTGGCATAGGACGTGTGTTTGGATATAACTCAGTTTTTTGAGCACACTTCGTTATTATTGTTCATTTATTCGTTTGCTGGAAATTAGAACTGAAATAGTTTTGAAACAAATCTTTGCGCTTAAAGCAAATTAAATATGTCGGCTAATGGATGTCTTCAGTGGAGTGAGTTTCCACCGTTTCCTTATTCACGAAAGAGAGAAAGAGAAAGAGGCCGATTGGAGGAGGCTCGTTCTTTATCCCCGCGCTGCAGAGGCTCTGTTTAACTGTTTTCTCGCTCGTGAAGCGTTCAGTTTTTCCATTCAGTTTTTACACTCACAAAGTCCGCCATGTAAAAAGCAAATACACCATGGCGTGACGCAACTGACTCTTAAAGGGAATGGGAGATGAGACTCTGATTGGTTTATTCACAAAACACACCTATAACTCGTTAAGAAAATAAGAACAACCCTGTTAGACCACGCGCCGGGGCGCAAACCGTATTTTTCCGTCCTTAAAATAGCAAACGTGGATTCGGACACGCCCTTAATGCTTTTGCACCATGCGCTTTTAGACTTTGCGCCTAGATCGTTAAAATAGAGCCCATACTCATTCATTCATTCATTTTCTTTTCGGCTTAGTCCCTTTATTAATCTGGGGTCGCCACAGCGGAATGAACCGCCAACTTATCCAGCATATGTTTTACGCAGCGGATGCCCTTCCAGCTGCAACCCATCACTGGGAAAAATCCATACACACTCATTCACACACATACACTACGGACAATTTTAGCCTACCCAATTCACCTATACCACATGTTTTTGGACTTGTGGGGGAAACCGGAGCACCCGGAGGAAACCCACGCGAACACGAGGAGAACATGCAAACTCCACACAGAAACGCCAACTGACCCAGCCGAGGCTCGAACCAGCGACCTTCTTGCTGTGAGGCGAACGTGCTACCCACTGCGCCACCGTGACGCCCCTAGAGCCCATACTGTACAACATAAGAAATACTACGTGAACAGGGAATGATCTGGGGAGGTTTTTAACAAACATTAAGGGAACATTCAAATTTAAATAAATAGAACATTCAAAAATCTAACTAATAGAACATTCTAATTTAAATTAATAGAATATTCAAAATTCTAATTAATAGAACATTCAAAATTCAAACTAATAGAACATTCAAATTTAAATTAATAGAACATTCAAAATTTAAATTAATAA
>CAIGQV010019101.1:2847206-2884590 GCA_903798115.1 Danio jaintianensis
TGAAAACAACACCCTTAGGGCCAGGACACACTAAGCCAACACCAACTGTGTTGTCACCTCGCGTTAGATTGCATTTGGACCAAAAAGCACCATATGGACAAAATCCGACTGCAACGAGAGCCACGTTCTGCGTCTGCATGAAAGGACATGTCTTTCTGCTCCAGTAGGGGGCAGTATTTCTCTTCTCGTTCCGCAAAAACGCAAACTGAACTTCCGATGCACACAGACAAAACTTAAACAAAGCAGCGTTCAGTGCCATTATTACAGTAATCATCACTGACCATGAAGGGATTCGCTCCTGCAAATATGTCTGATAATCTAATAATCCATATCGCTTGCAAATATTTGAGAAATGTAGTGAAATTAAAGCTGCTCTTTGTGTTCCTTCTTGGCTTGAATTGTTTACTTGCTACGTCACTTCACTACGTCACACTCGCACTCTGATTCGTTGACCATCTCCTTGGTGTGTCCTGGACGTTACAATTTTGTGTATACAGCCAATAAATATTTTTTGTGAAACGCAAGCTATATGCACATGCTTTAAGCCATCTTCTCCATTTTGTTTGTGCATCTCGGTGGTGGAATTATAGTGCCACATAAGACTTGAGATGATACTGTGCTTACTACATTTTATTAGAACAAGGAAAAGAAAGATTTGGGAAAGCTGAGTCTTCCTGTGGATGTACGGTCAGTCATTAGTGTCAGGGGACTGAGCTATGTGTCCTGATAATGGAAGACAGGGCTTGACCAGAGGTGGTGTGGGGGTGGAAAATATTTGACCTTCTAGTGTTGGTGTTGTTGCAGGCCTCAGTAAAGAAGTAAGAGGACTGTATAGTCTACATAGCTGGCATAACTTTGATTTAGGACTTCTCCTGAGTCATAGTTATATTAAAGGTGCTGTATGTAAGTTTTTGACTCTTCTAAAGCATAAAAACACCACAATATGTTTGCAGATATTTAAGAAACATGCTGAGTGAACATTCATGTTTATCTGAAAAACAATGCTTAAGTCAGATATTCTGCTTTGAAAATGTGCGTTACGTGCCGGAACGACTGTCTTTGTTTTGGTTCTTTTAACTCACCCACTGCCACTTTAGCTAATGATATTTCAGCACCCCGGGTTGCCTTGTTGGAAAACCACGTATTTCATTAATTCATTCAGAAAGGCTGTCAAAGCATGCGTCCGTGACCGAAATATGACCTTCGATGGACAGTAGCACACTCCGAAATGAGACGCAGATTCAGAGTTCCACATGAGGATATTAATTAGCAAATAATATAAATATTATGAACATAAACATTAGGATTAGGTGAGCAGGTTATATTGTAACCCATGCACTAACAACATGCTACATGACGAGATTTGCAGTGATAAGCAATTTGGCTGTTTGCACCAGACGAAACACGACAGAAATTTAAATACAGCCAATTTAGAAGCACAGAATAGTGCGTTTACTGCACTCCAACGAAATGGTAAGGTTTATAATCTAATTAAAACATATTAAACCTCTTTAACATTATTAAATGTACATGCTGTATCACTGATATGTGTTGGTTTGCACTGAGTCACAGTCCTGAAGTTCAATTTCAAACGGTTTATTTTATTGTCACTGCTGCTGCTTTCAGTAGTATGGCAATAAATGTCATGTAAAATGGCATTAAAACTCACAATATTAGCATTTAACACTGAATAAAGCACATGAGGTGTACCTGAGGGGATCATAGTTCATCCTGTTGTTCACCTGTGAGAAATAAAAGCCGTTTCTAATATGGAAATTTCAGGTGTTGTTTGGGACAAAAAATCCTTTTAGTATGAAAAAATATCTCTTCTATCGCGTGCCATTGCTTTTAGTTAGAACACGGTTCAAATCAGCCTTAAATCAGCCTTTATGCTCGATAGTCGGGCACAGTCACGTTAATCTGGCAACCTGCGCTTGCGTTTGTTTTGATCCAGGAGTGCAATACCCAGTTCAACCACTGGGTGTCAAACTTACAAACTGCACCTTTAAGTTTTAATTCTCACTATTAAGTAGTGGCCTATTACTTGCATATTATTAAGATATTGGCTGTTTATTTGTACTTATAAAGTAAGTACATATTCTGCATGATCTCATTCTACATCCCTAATCCTACCCAATATCTACATTCATATCAACTATTTATTAGCAGCAAATTAGAAGTTTATTGAGGCAAAATACATATTTAATGGTTTATTAATAGTGAAAATTGCACCTTAAATTAAAGTGTGACCCCAAAAAGTTTCTGATTTCAAAAATATGTAATTCTACTGATTGGAATATTATGGCGTTTTTATACTTGTGTTTAAATGTAAACACACTGCGAATGGATCATGTGTGAAACAGGCATCAAACAGACAGCTGATGTACCCATTTTATGCGGTTTGCGACGGATCCTTTTTGGAAGAACTGGGGTGTCTGAGGATTCTGGCTCCAGACTCCGCTTGACTCTCACAGCGTCAGACATTTGTTCAGGAGTTCTGGCTGCAAACACACACATATACAGACACACAAGTCAACAATTCTGCATCGATATTCTTTCTTGAATCAATTCTGAGCTTAATTTTTTTAACAGCAGAGGGCGCTCTAGGCTAGTTTTTAACAGCAGACGGCACCCTAGGCTAGTGTTTAACAGCAGACGGCACTCTAGGCTAGTTTTTAACAGCAGATGGCAGTCTAGGCTAGTCTTTAACAGCAGATGGCGCAGTCTAGGCTAGTTTTTAACAGCAGACGGCGCTCTAGGCTGGTTTTTAACAGCAGACCTTGCTCTAGGCTAGTGTTTAACAGCAGACGGCGCTCTAGGCTAGAGTTTAACAGCAAACAGCGCTCTAGGCTAGAGTTTAACAGCAGATGGCGCTCTAGGTTTTTTTTTTTAACAGCATATAATCTATACCCAGTACAGTACACAGAAAAAAAAGGCAGAACTTTGTGCTTGTGGCAAGTTTATAACCTTACAATTACTTGTTATAATCAAAAGTCTGGTGTCCTGTATTGATCCCTTTGCCTTTGTGCAGTTAGCTATGATTCAACCTCATGCTAAAACTCAATATAGCAAAGTGTGGAAAAATCTGAATACTTTCTGAACGCATGCTCTATATGAGAACTGTCAGTCTTCAATGATGAAAACACATACCAAGGGTTTCCTCAATCTCTTGTAACTCCACTTCTTGCACCCGGAGCTCTTGCTTTTTTTGTTTCATAACTGGACTCTGCAGATCCATTAAATGACTATTATAGTCAGCTTGCACAGCGGACGCCTTCTGCATCGCAACACTATATTGCTGTAGTAAATCTGTAAACATACATTCAAATATAAGAGACAGAGGTTACACACAGTATGAGGAGATTTGGCAAACTCAAATATTCTTTTTAATATCAAGACATTAGACTGTTAATTATTATTTTAAACTAACTGACATGCCCATTGCCTCACAGCAAGAAGGTCGCTGGTTCGAGCCTCGGCTGGGTCAGTTGGCATTTCTGTGTGGAGTTTGAATGTTCTCCCCGTGTTGGCGTGGGTTTCCTCCGGGTGCTCCGGTTTCCCCCACAGTCCAAACACATGCGCCATAGGTTAATTGAATTAAAACTAAATTGGCCGTAGTGTATGAGTGTGTGTGAGAATGAATGTGTATGGGTGTTTCCCAGTACTGGGTTGCAGCTGGAAGGGCATCCACTGCGTAATACATATGCTGGATGCAAATGACACTAATAACATGTTATAAGCATGCATAAAATGTCATTCACATTCATGTCATGTGTCATGTCATGATTATCAAGGTTTCATGACATACGTCTTATGAATACCCCTTTAAGTAATGTGTTACCAATGATGTAAACTTTCATTTGTCATTTTAAAGCACATCAGCAATCAGTTAATGACCCTACATGGAAAAAAGTCTAAAAATGTCAAAACATAAATAAATAAAAATCATACCCGATTGAATTATATAGGATAACCAATAATTTTAAAATGATATAAATTAGAAACAAAGTCTCTCATTCATATAGTAAAATCATATAATCCACTGTACCGAGAAGGAGTGTGTTTATTACCTATTTGAAGGCGTGTTTGGTTGTATTCTGCAGGTAAAGGCGCTCCAAACACCTGTCCTCGAAGTTTCTCAATGGACGGAGCCTTGTTCTGCAGACCGCCAAACTTCCCATTGCAGCGGATCCGCTCTCCTTGGCGTGTTAAAATGGTAGGGCACTGTATTTTATTCTGAACCACCTACCAGATATATATATATATACACACAAATACACAAACATTCATATGCATGCTGTTGTAAATCAATTCCGTTCAATTCAATTCAAGTTTATTTGAGTTTATTAGCGCTTTTCACAATAACTATCGTTTCAAAGCAACTTTACAAAAGATACATATTATATATAATATATTAATGATACAGAGGGGAAATAAGTATTGAACACGTCACCATTTTCTCAATAAACATATTTCTAAAGGTGCCGTTGACTTGAAATTTTCCCTGGATGTTGGTAACAACCAAAGAAATCCACATATGCAAAGAAAACAAATCTAATTAGTTTACAAATTAAGTTATGTGTAATAAAATGAAATGACGCAGGAAAAAAAGTATTGAACACATGAAGAAAGCAAGGTGTAGAAAGGCAGTGAAAGCCCAGACAGCAGTGAAATCTCTCAGTAGTTCTTCAGCAAGCCTCTGCTCTTCCTCAGTGTAAACGAATATCAGCTGCTTCAGTCCAACATCTACATTAGCAGAGGGTTTAGATGAGACCAGGGTGGACATTTCAGCAAGACAGTGATCCAAAACCCAGCCAAGGAAACTCTCAAATGCTTTCAGAGAAAGAAAATAAAGCTGTAGAATGGCCCAGCCAATCACCTGATCCGAATCCAATAGAAAATACAAATTAAAGCTCAGATTTGATAGACGAGACCCACAGAACCATCAAGATTTTTACACTCTGTTGAAGTCTGTGAGAAACTCACACCTGAGCAATGCATGTGACTTTATTCTCCATATGAGAGGCGTCTTTAAGCTGCAGCACCAAAAAAGCCTTTTATATAAAGTATTAAATACATTTCAGTAGTTCAGTACTTTCTCCTTCTATCAGATTGTTTTTGTTTTGTTTTATTTTTATGTTTGTATTGTTTTGGGTTTTTACCAAAATCTGGTGTCAGCAGCTCCTTTAGAAATATTATTCCCAGGAAAAAACATGACGTGTTCAATACTTATTTTCCAAGCTGTATATTATTATACATTAAGGTTATTAGTTACCAGAACTTTATTAGTTACTAATAACTTTAAATGCAGATTCTTCATCACTGAAACTAATAAAAAAATACATATTACCCCTCGACGATATTGATTAGCAGAATCCAGATCATCAATCAATATGGTGTCTCCAAGCAGAGTGGTGAAAACTGAAACGAGACAGAACACACCAACATATTTGTTATTTCCCACTTTCAATCTACAGGTGTGAAACATGTTTTTACCTGGGATTAAAAGCGCGGTTTAGTACGACGATAACTAGGATCGTTCCGATACCGATAGTAGTATGAGAAATACTCGCCGATACTGCAAAAATTCTGGCATCGTTATCGGCAAGTATTTGAAACCATAAACCAATCCGATACCATCTTTTTAAATGAGACATGTGTCCGCTAGCTAAAGATCTAGAGTCAAAAGAAGCAAAAAAGAAGAGAACAACACACTATTACCTGTATTACCCGTTTATTATGTTCATTTCTATTTGCATATCCCTGATTATTAATAGGTGGAATGGTGGCTCAGTGGTTAGCACTGTCGACTCACAGCAAGAAGGTCGCTAGTTCGAGTCCCGGCTGGGTCAGTTGGCATTTCTGTGTGGAGTTTGCATGTTCTCCCCGTGTTGACGTGGGTTTCCTCCGGGTGCTCCGGTTTCCCCCACAGTCCAAACACATGCGCTATAGGGGAGCTGAATAAACTAAATTGGCCGCAGTGTGTGAGCGTGTGTGTGTGAATGTGAGAGTGTATGGGTGTTTCCCAGTACTGGGTTGCGGCTGGAAGGACATCCGCTGTGTAAAACATATGCTGGAATAGTTGGCGGTTCATTCAGCTGTGGCGACCTCTGAAATAGAGACTAAGGAAAATGAATGAATGAATGATTATTAATAGCAACCTGTACAGTATGTTCATCCATTTGTAAAATCTCTGATTCTAGATAATAGCACTTGTATATTATGTTCATAGTACATCAATCTGTAAATATTGCCCATAGTTTTCTATAATTGCACTTATAACGTATACCTATATCCTGCACTTGCTGCTATTGCAATCCTGGTTAGACCTAAACTGCATTTAGTTGCTTTGTACTTGTACATGTGTAATGACAAAATTGAATCTAATCTAGCCTAATTTTATTAAAAAAAAATAATAATTTCTGAAATTAATTTTCAAAGAGGCTATTTTTCTATATTATTCATGTAAATTTTTTAGGTTTCTTTATTTTTTTTGCAATGATTTTTATACAGTTGTACTGTAAAACTTCAGTTTATGGTGTTTGATTTGTGGCTGAACTTGTTTCAGAACAGTACAGTAGATAATATTACTGTTGAACATCTGATTAAAGAAAGTCAGATAATAAAAATACTCTAGTTCACTGTATGTATTTTTAAATGTTTTATTAATGGATAAATGCGGCTAAAATCTATGGGAGAATGGGCATTCTCTTCATTGACTGAATATTTTTTAAATCTTCACTTAAAACTTACTTTTTTAGGGTAGCTTTTATTTGCTTATTAGATTTATTATTAATAATAATATTATGTGTCGTTAATTATTTTATTATTGCATTCATCCTTGTATGTATCTTTTACTGCTGCACATTTTATATGGTTTCTCTTTTATATGGGTTTTTTTCCTTCACTTCGTCAATTGGTGAAGTTTGTTCCTCGCCACTGTCGCCACTGGCTTGCTTGGTTAAGGACTTGTGGAGCTGCGCATCGATGGATTTTCTCTTCAGTGTTTGGACTTTCAGCAGTGAAAATTAAACCACACTGAACTAAAGTAAACTGAACTTCAACTCTGACACATTTTCAATTTACTAGAACATCTATGTTAAGCTGCTTTGACACAATCTACATTGTAAAAGCGCTAGAGAAATAAAACATGAATTGACTTGAATAGGTCTGTAAATTGCCTTAAGATGCTACTTTTTAAAGGTGCTATATAAAAATAAAGTTTATCAATATTATTATTTGAAGTCTGCAGCACACCATAAATTAATTCTGACAATTTATACAGGGCTAGTAGTACTATACTCAACTGTTTCTACAGATACACACTCAGGTATCGGTTCAGTACTCGGTATCGGCCGATACCCTGAGTTTAGGTATCGGAATCCGGAAGGAAAAAAAAGTGTATCGCAACATCCCTAACGATAACCCGGGGTTAAGCACAGTGTGACAAGCCCTACACACACATCATTAGCTCATTTCAATACTGCCAATACAGCCTCTGTGCCAGCATATTTTGCTGTGATGAAAGAAAATCATTGCTTCATTCCATTATGATGCATTAGGTTGGCGGTATTCTGGAAATATTGCACAATGTAGAGTGCATATCAAGTTCTGACACATAATACAATGCAAAACACATCCTCTACCAACATGTAACATTTAATTACACACATTGCAAGCGAAATTATAAGGGTTTCTCCCATTCAAACAGGTCATGCATGATCTAACTGTTTCCCTCAAATGGGAATTAATGTTAATGTGTTAATTATGGGCAGAATTATTGGGTGGAAAATCTGTTTTGCATTTATGCCATGAGGATTTCTTCCTGCAGTTTAACCACGATCCAAGATTAACACTTAGAGAGCAGTAAATGAGCTGATAAAACAGATGGAGCTGCTTTATAAGTGCAGTGGCAGCAGAGGCATCTATTGCTCATGTCACAGTATGACAGGCTGCAAAACAATGCCAAATAACTTCAATAGCAGAATTAAGTTCTGAATTATTATCAGGGTTCCCACTTTAAGCCAAATATCAAGTTCAATGACTTTTACAGACTAAAAAGCTGAATTTTCATGATCTGTAATGAGCAAAACTAAACAAATAATGGCATGTTTTAATGACACATCTGTTATGACAGCGCTAAAGCCTAGTCTGTTAGTTAAATAGCATTAATACAGCACTGATTAAAACATTAAATTATTATCAATTACATAATTCTACGATTTTAACTGCATGACAAAAAAATGTAAAAACAGTAATTAGCATGCAACCTAATTAGCTATATTTAAATTCTGTCACCGACCATTTATGCCACCTAATATAGACTACAATTTAATTTAATTATAACAATGGAATAATTAATAAAAAACAGGTCAAAAATGTAAAGTAAAATTTAAATTGATAAATAAAAATCTGATATCTCAGAAATTTCATGACCCGAAACCTGTAACCCATTCCATAAACACTATTATGTTATATAGTTTTAAACAATATAATCAAATAATCTTTTTATTAACAGAAAATAAAAGAATAATATATTAAGTTAAATAGACTATAACAACTAAAAATAATACAAAATTTCTTCCTTTAATATTTAAAAAAATAAAAAGTAGGACATAAAAGCTTTCTTTTTTTTTGCTGCTTGTTCAAACTACTTATTTAAAATGAGCAGAATCAACACAATTCTTGAGATTTTTTGGGACAACTTAAAGGTGCAGTATGTAAGTTTGACCCCCAGTGGTTGAAGTAGGTATTGCACCCCTGGCTTAAAACAAAGGCAAGCACAGGTTGCCAGATTGAGGACCAATAGCGAGTGATTTAAACCGTGTTCTAAAAAAAGCAACGGCACGCGATAGAAGAAATATTTTCCATATTAAAAGGAGTTTTTGTCCTAACCAACACCTCGAATTGATATATTAGAAACGGTTTCTATTTCTCACAGGTGAACACCAGAAAACTATGACTATGATCACCTCAGGTAAACCTCATGTGCTTTATTCAATGCTAAATGCTAATAATGTGAGTTTTAATGCCATTTCACATGACATTTATTGCCATACTACTGAAAGCAGCAGCAGATAGTTCATTCAGCTCAGATCTTGAAAATAAAATAAACCGTTTGAAATTGAATTTTATAACTGTCTCAAAACCAACACATATCAGTGATTCAGCATCTACATTTAATAATGTTAAAGAGGTTTAATATGTTTTAATTACAATATAAACCTTACCATTTAGTGACTGAGTGCATATTCTGTGCTTCTGAATGGCTGTATTTAAATTTCTGTCGTGTTTCGTGTGGTGCAAACAGCTAAATTGCTTATCACTGTGTATCTCGTCACGTAGCGTGTTGTTAGGACGCGCGGTTACAATGTAACCTGCTCACCTAATGTTTACGTTCGTAATAACTATATTATTTGCTAATCAATAACCTCATGTAAAACTGAATCTGCGTCTCATTTCGGAGTCTGCTACTGTCCACCGGAGGTCGCATTTCAGTCACGGACGCATGCTTTCAGAGCCTTCCTGACTGAATGAATGAATGAATGAATGAATGAATGAAATACGCGGTTTTCCAGCAAGGCAACCCGGGGTGCTGAAATATAATTGGCTAAAGTGGCAGTGGGCGGGTTAAAATGACCAAAACAAAGACAGTCGTTCCGGCACATAACGCACATTTTCAAAGCAGAATATCTGACTTCAGCATTGTTTTTCAGATAAACATGAATGTTCACTCAGCATGTTTCTTAAATATCTGCAAACATATTATGGTATTTTTATGCTTTAGAAGAGTCAAAAAACTTACATACAGCACCTTTAACTGTTTTTTGTTCAATCCACCTAAATTTGTTAAGTTAACTTAATGAATTTGTGACGGGACAACACAAATGAATTGTGCGAAACCCTGCATTTTTTTACAGTGTATTGTTCAAACATAATTTTTCATTGACTTTACAAGTTAAATCAACTTTTTTTTTACTCATTCTTATAAATCAGCAGCTGTTTATAATCTGCCAGTCTGTTTATAAGTGTCCGTGACTTGCCTTTATTGCAGCTTTCAGCATATTCAGGAAAAATGAGCAGGTCTTTGACAAATACAGGATCACCAACTGGACGGAAGAGAGCCGAGCCGTTCCTGATGTGAGGAAGACGCCTAAAACACATGGAATAAAAAAAAACATGAATAGAAAAAGCAAACTAAGATTAAATAAATGTAATAAACCAGTTAAAGAGACTCTTTGAGGCATCTATCGTCGTTAAATATGAGAATTGGGTGAGCAATATTAAAAAAAAAAAAAAACTCATGTAAAATATATGGATGTATTTTTCAAAAACTAAAATGTTAATATATGACCTTAGAGACTCCCACTGTACCTATTTCTAACAGTCTCCGCTTCCTGAATCATGCATTCAAGTCTAGTTTTTATCTTTTTTGATGCATATCATCCCAGTTTAGCACAATTAATAAAAAAAATGCTTGAAATGTACCCCCAATTCTTACAGTATAGTCATGCGCACACACACATACAAATACCCACATGCACATATAAACACACATCTGTCATTTGGCTATTCTTGACAGTTTGGTGCCATCTTGAGACTAAATAATATTAAGTAGCTTAGTATAGTGGGGCGGCACGGTGGCTCAGAGGTTAGCACTGTAGCCTCACAGCAAGAAGGCCGCTGGTTCAAGTCCCGGCTGGGCCAGTTGGGATTTCTGTGTGGAGTTTGCATGTTCTCCCCGTGTTGGCGTGGGTTTCCTCCGGGTGCTCCGGTTTCCCCCACAGTCCAAACACATGCGCTATAGGTGAATTGGGTAAACTAAATTGGCCGTAGTGTATGAGTGTGTGTGTGAATGTGAGAGTGTATAAGTGTTTCCCGCTGGAAGGGTATCCGCTGCGTAAAACATATGCTGGAATAGTTCACACACTTTAGCATAACTGCACAATAATGCTTAGAGAATGTGCTTCAACATGAAATCCGTGTGTTTGAATAAATGTGTACCTGTCGTAGGGCTTCCAGAAGACCGTCTCGAGGGGCAGGACCTGTTGTCGTCCTTGTGTGTCATCAAAGATCCTCTTGGCCGCAGATGTGGTTTCAGTGACCACACAGTCCATGTCGCCCAGCAGATGCCAAGAAATCACCTTCGCCACATCATCATCCTTCACCAGCGCCAGATGAGCGACCTGCACATCACACACACACACAACATCAACATGGGGAAAAGCAACTCTCTGATAGAGCGATTCAAGGTTTATTTTGGATGAATGTCAGCATCAATTAAAAGGCTCGTTCACACCGGGAAGCTTTTTGCTCGTGTTTTTCGTCGATGTTTAACGCCTCGTGACTAAACAAAGGGCACTAATGTGATCGTGCACACCAATGCGCAAAACGGCAGGCGTAAAAACTTAATTTTTAAAGAAACGCCTCATGCTCGTTTTTTTGTGTTGACGTGCCGTGTCAAAAACTTCTTCACCAATCAGATTGGCACTTTTGTTTATGTGCCCGAAGCTGCTGAAGTAAGAGTAAACACCACTTGGAGGCGCTCAAGTGACAAAACAGTCTAGGTGATCCAGTTTCATTTTCATCCGAGGCAGATGGAGCCGTTTTTTTCATTGGTGTCTGAACACAAAGAGGTGTATGATAAACGCAACAGCAACAATAATATCAGTAGGAGTAGAGTAGCAAATAGGATTTGATAGTGAGTTTCATTTCACTTTTCTTTCATGACTTGCATGTTCACTAAGCGCCATCTAATGTCAGGGAGTGATTTTGCGCGTTCACTCTGCTCAATGCTGATGAAAATCGCCAGGGTATTAATCCAGAAAAACATCTCGAAAAACGCTGACGATAAACGTGCGCGAAAAGCGTTCGGTGTGTTCGAGCCTTAACACACAAAACCTCTCAAAATGCTTACTTTTACTCCATGCAACTTAATATTTAGATATTTTTATATATACACATATACAATATAGAAATATGATAGTTTTTAAAGAATTAAGCATCATGAATATGAGATTGAATTTTAGATCTTTCTTTTAATTTTTTTAAAAAGGTTTTATTTCTTTAATTCCTTTAAAGTTTTATTTGAAAGTTTTCTTCCTTACATTTGAACTTAATAAAATTTAAGAGTTACTGAACACGTTAAGTCATAATTATGTCTTAAAAAGTCTTAATTATTTGATAAAAAATATAAATAAAAACAAATTGATACTACAACAAAGCCATAAGTATGATATTAACATTACACCATTTATGCAATCTAATTTTTAAATAATAATTGTATGATTTTGACACTTCACTTATTATTATTATTATTATTATTATTATTATTATTATTATATTAGTATTATACCTCGGACCTCGGTATAAATGTGAACTTGTGACTGAATTTCCTGATATAAATATTAAATCAAGCACACACCTTTCCCAGAACTTGTGGGCTGCCTCTGAATGGGTCAGGCACGGTGCATTTCCGTCTGGGCTGATTCTCAATTTTGGTTAAAATGGCTTTCTTGGCATTTATTAAATCCTCTATTTCTGAAACCTGGAGATTCAAACAAAAAGCATTCATGCAGCTGATACATGCCTCGTCGAAGAGCCAACAACAAGAAAACAGTGAATGCGCATGTACAGACTTACGGTGGATAGTGCTGAGATACCATTTCTCTTCAGCTCTGGTTTGAACTCATTTAGTTTGTGCGCTGCATCTCGCACCTGGCCTGCATATAGTAAATACATGCATAAACACATAAAATGAAGACCAAATCAAATGCAAAAAAACAAAAGTATGCACAACAAACAAACAAATAATTCATGCATAAATGCACAAACAAAAACATAAATATACAAATGCATATTTAACCAACAAACACATAAACATACATTCTTGCATAAAGGGATGTATAAACCCATGCATAAAAAAATAAATGCATGAAAGGAAAACAAAATCTAAATGTAAAAACAAATCAATGCACAACAAACAAATAATAAGCATGCATGAATAAACAAATAAAAACAAATGCACATATGCATAATTAAACAAACACACCAAAAATAAATTACTGGATATAAGCATTCATAAATCCATGCATAAATTAATAAATAAATGCATGAATAAATTGATGAATAAATGCATGCATAAATTGATAAATAATACATGCATAAATTAATAAATAAATACATGCATAAATAAATGCATACATAAATGCATAAAAGGAAAAAATGCTAATCTAATTGCAAAAACAAATCAGTGCACAACAAAAAAGCATGCATAAATAAACATGAAAACAAATGCACAAATGCATAATTAAAAAAACTCAACTGCATATAAGCATTTATAAATCCATGTATAAACTTATTAATAAATGCATGCATAAATTCAAGCTAAAATGCATGCATAAACACAAAAACAAATCAATGCACAACAAATAAATAAATAAGCATGCATGACTAAACAAATAAAATCAAATGCACAAATGCACAAATGCATTAAACATCATAAAGAAATAAATTCATGAATAAATTCATAAACATGCACAAACCAAAAAAAATATATAAATAAAAAATAAAAGCATAGAATTGCATACACTCTAGTTCAGTTATCAGTTGTTGATTGGTCTCGAAGAACTCCCTGTACATCTTAATAGTTTGGGAAAGACGGTCCTTCTTCTTACTGAGAGTCACAATGACTTTCTGATGATCTGCATCTATAATAGGTAAAAAAAATAAAAATCTGAATATAGTGTGCTGAACATCATCATTACACTCTATATAACAATAAATATCACACTGGTTTGACAAATTAACAGTTGCAGTTCCCCAAATGCTTAATGCTTATCATTTACTTTGAATGGAGTGAATTTTAGCCCCATTGAGTCACGTTTGGTCCATTGCTCATAGCAGAAGTTAAAAAACACAGGCAGCCAATCAGATTTCTTTATGCAAATATATTAGTGCAAACTACAACTTTGACTTTTAGTGTAAAAGGGCCTTACAGTTTTTTTAATTCTTACAAACAAGCAAAGCCCAGCCCAGATGTAAAAAGTAACAATGTATTACTTTCCTGAAAAAGAAAAAAGTAATGCATTTAGTTGCCTTTTTTAAGAAGTAATGTAAGATCGTACTGGATTACTTTTAAAAGTAACTTTTCCCCAACACTGGTAAGTAACATTGGGAGTGTGTGTCTGCTGACTAACCGTTGCAGAATCTGAACGGCAGGCTGTACGGGGCGATGGAAACCCCCGTCTGCTGAATCTCGGCACTGAACTGGAGAACATACTCGGCTCCATCCACCCCGGGACTGTTCTCCAGCAGAACCAGATCCTACAGGACACAAACAACACACACAGCAAGAAGGATTTCTTTTTACATGCAGTTCTCATTTTTTATTTCTTTAGTGTACTGACAGAATGATTTCAGAGAGGATAATTTTGACTGTCAATATTCCAGAAATCATGTTGATTGTTTCATATCAGCTTTTTAAGAATGCAGGTTTTGTGACCTTTTCACTATTTTGATTGAAAAGGGTTTGGAAAAACATCTGAAACTGACTGTGATTGTGTTTGATTCATTTAGACAGTAACTATATTAACTCAGAAAACAAAAACAATGCCTATCTGGGTGGATATTTACCTACAACCCATTTCACAAAAGACAATTTGGAGAACTTACAGCTTGCAAACAACTCTTTAATTCAATTCAATTCAATTCATCTTTATTTCTATAGCGCTTTTACAATGTAGATTGTGTCAAAGCAGCTTCACATAGAAGATTATAGTGAATTGGAATGGTGTCCGTTCAGTTTTTAGAGTTTAAGTTCAGTTCAGTGTGGTTTAATTTTCACTGCTGAGAGTCCAAACACTGAAGAGCAAATCCATCGATGCGCAGCTCTACAGGTCCCGAACCATGCAAGCCAGTGGCGACAGCGGCGAGGAACGAACTTCACCAATTTGCGAAAGTGAAGGAAAAAAAAAAAAAAAAAAAAACTGCAGGTAAAGTTTGCATTCATTTATATGGGATTTTAAGAAATAAAAGTATTAGAATAAAATGCAATCCTAGTCATTTTTAATATGTAAATAATTGTAAACCTCCAGCTTTTACAGCAACAAAACTATAGTGCACCAAATTCTGCTTTAAAAGCTGTAAAATATAAAGCATAAACACAGATTAATCAATCATTAAAATTATTAACCTTTGTATTAGTGCTGTCAAATGATTAAATCGCATCCAAAATTAAAGTTTGTTACATAATGTGCATGTACTCATGCATGATTATAAATAAATGATTATAAATAAATGATTATAAATAAATAAATAAATATATATATATAAAAAACTAAATATTGACATATATTTATATATAATTTGTATTAGATATAAATATAAATAAACATTTTAAGCATATGCATGTAGTTTTATATGTATATAACACAAAATAAATATGCACAGTACAAATAATAATAATAATAATATAAATAAATAAATAAATACAAGCTTTTATTTTGGATGCAATTAATCACGATTAATATTTTGACAGTACACTTGAATGATAAAATGATATGATCAACACAAAATGATATGATCAACTAGTCCTGACGGCATGTTTTAGGTCATTGTAACTTAATAAACTAAGTTAATTATGTTCTAACTTAATTTTATAAGTTACACAAGCTGTTTTAAGTCAGTTGAACATAATATAAGTTCAATGGACTCATAAGGTTAATTTGATTCATCTTAAAAATTAAAGGCAACCAGGATTTTTTTTTACAGTGTACTAATTTCTATATTAATGTAATGCCTTCTGTGGCATTACAATTCAAGAACAAAAAGGAAAATAAAAATCATCAGTCACAAGGAACCTTAATCACATCTTTTTCTAGACAGCACGACATCCAAAACATTCAGAGTGCTTTTAAAGTGGAATAAAAATTGTATTAAAATGCAATGCATGTCTCAAGTGTTCCTACAACTCAGAGAAATGATCTGATACAAAATATTAATGAATACAACATTTTAATAAAATTTATATACTATTTTTTGCAATTTAAAGACAGCACGACATCCAGAATCTTTAAAGTAAATTAAATATTTTTGACAAGATGTAATATGTCTCAAGTGTTCCTATGACTAAATTTAGAAAACACACAAAAGGATCAAATACAAAATATTTATTATTGGTACATATAATTATAAAAAAATGAGACAATTTGACAATTCTATATCAATAATACTATGCTTAATAAATAATAAATAAATAATATAATAATTTCAATATAATAAAATTACAAAAAAGCATAGTATTATTGAAATTATTATTATTGTTTCTTTTGTACAATTTCTGTATATTCATTCATTCATTTTCCTTCGGCTTAGTCCCTTTATTCATCAGGGGCCACCACAGCGGAATGAACCGCCAACTTATCCAGAATATGTTTTACACAGCGGATGCCCTTCCAGCTACAACCCAGTACTGGAAAACATCCATACACACTCATTCACACACACACTCATACACTATGGCCAATTTAGTTTATTTAATTCACCTATAGCGCATGTGTTTGGACTGTGGGGGAAACCGGAGCAGAAATGAACACAGAACACAGAAATGCCAACTGACCCAGCCAGGACTCGAACCAGCGACCTTCTTGCTGTGAGGCGACAGTGCTAACCACTAAGCTACCGTGTCGCCAATTTCTGTTTATAGACATACTAAAAATGACTCATACTATATAAGAAAACAAAAGCAAGCACTCACAGTAATGACAGCCTCTCCATTAGTAAGGCTGTACGACAAACGTTTCTCTTTATTCTCAAACAAAGGAATCAGCGTGTCTCCTGCGCCTGTCACTGTAACAACCACCTGTCCATCCAGACCCTCACCAGCAACATTACTGTACTGGTCCTGCAAAGTAACACATTAAGACTTATTGCATTATTTTTTTTATGTGTGAACACAGAAATGCCAGAAAATCATTGCATGGATTACCCTAAATAAATATTAAAATTGTGACTACCTTAAACACAAAAAGTAGCATGCAATAAGAAGTATAAGCATGCATTATTAGATCCAAATTTAAAATGAAAGCAATAGGAGGTTTTGGGTTACAGTGATTATAATAGCGGTGTTCAGTTGTGTTGAGCTCTACTTCTTCAATTAAACACTATTTTTTTTACTCCAAGACTGAAACTCACCATGATCTTTAGACTCAAGTTGTACAGCAGCGTCCGATTGGCCTGAACATTACTATTAGAAACAACAGGAGTAGCAGGTGGCATCTCGGGGGCTAATTTCATGGCTGTATTGGGAACTACATTCAGTGGAATCTAAGACAGAAACACAAATGAGCATCTTGCATTAAGTACATCAAATGAAGCAACACACACCAAAGATATTGGATGAAATAAATCGAGTACTCACCTGCTTGCTCCAGAGATGTTTGGTTTTGTCTAAAGCCAAAACAAACTGCACAACATACTTGCCTGCTAGCTCAGGAATCTGCTTATCTCTGGGGAACAAAATAGACAATAGCACGCAATGGAAATTAAAAATTAAAAGATCAAACAATATGTACTTTAATACTTTATTTAATAGATTTTTTACCAGTGTGACTTGTATATGCAAAATATTTGTCAATTTTGCATTTTTTTAGGGCTACCGATATTTATATTAATATTTAACTATATAATGTGACTTTTATGACTAATGCAGATGCAACTGCACCGTTGAAACCTATAAACAATGAAGATGCAACTTGTGCATCAATGCAACTTGTAAACCAATGCAGATAGAGCACGTGAATATTTTTTTTGTCTTGTTTCTAGTCCATAGATCTAAAAATTCTTAAATCAAGAAGCATTTTCTAGACAAACAAAAATGATTGTCTTGTTTTAAGAAGTAATATGCCAAAATTAGGTGAATTTTTTTCTTAAAGCAAGCAAAATAATCTGCCAATGGGGTAAGTAAAATAATCTTATGTCAAAAGGTAAAACTAGATCATTTTACTTACCCCATTGGCAGATTATTTAGCTTGTTTTAAGGAAAAACTCACTTAATTTTGGCATATTATTTCTTAAAACAAGACAATAATTTTTGTTCGTCTAGAAAATGCTTTTTGATTTAAGAATTTTTAGACTATAAGCATGACAAAAAATCTAAGTAAGGAACATTTTTTGCAGTGTGCAACTTAAAAACCCATCCAGATATGACACGTGAAACTATGCAATTCATAAACCCATGCAGAAAAAAACATCTACATCAATGCAACTAATAAACCTGTGCAGATACAACCCAGGCACCATTGCAACTTAGTAATGCACTAATGCAGATCTGAATTTTACAAACGATTACACTTGTGCACCAATGCAGATTAAATGTATACACCAAATGTATATATATATATATACACATATATACACACACACACACATACATTTAAATTTTTAAAATACATTTTAAAAAGTACATTTCATAATAAAATGTAAGCAGATTGATCACTAACAAATATATTGACCAGCTTACATTACATAAAATATCATATTAAACTTTTGGACTGTAAAATAATTAATAAAATACCATGATATATAGTTGAAGTCAGAATTATTAGCCCCCCTGTATATTTTCCCCAATTTCTGTTTAAAGGAGAGAAGATTTTTTTCTACACATTTCTAAACATAATAGTTTTAATAACTCATTTCTAATAACTGATTTCTTTTACCTTCGCTATGATGACAGCACATAATATTTGACTAGATATTTTTCAAGATACTAGTATTCAGCTTAAAGTGACATTTAAAGACTTAACTAGGTTAATTAGGCAAGTTAGGGTAATTAGGCAAGTCATTGTATAACAGTGGTTTGCGCTGTAGATAATCAGAAACAAATATTGCTTAAGAGGGCGAATAATATTGACCTTAAAAAAAATGATAAAATTACATTTTATACATTTATTTAAAAAAAAATAAAACTGCTTTTATTCTAGCCGAAATAAAACAAAGACTTTCTCCAGAAGAAAAAATATTATAGGAAATACTGTGAAAAATTCCTTGCTCTGTTAAACATCATTTGGGAAATATTATATAATAATTATTATAAAGTATATAAAAATATATTTCTTATAAATAAGAAAATAAATAAAATTTATTATAATAATTTTGACTTCAACTGTATATTCCATGACATCATTATAAAATATTAGAAATGACAATTTGGATCTGATATCAGTTTACAGCTTCAACTACAACAATGTTTTACCTGAAGCAGAAGCAGTCGTCTTTCTCTGAGTCTTTCCGTTTACTGCACTTCAGAGTTGAGGCCTAAGAGAAAACACATAATTTTATATTCTTTCCTTTCACGGGACTCAACACTTGTAAACACTCGCTCCATCAGGCTCATAGCTCTCAGCACCGCATACACTTGTCACCGCTACAAAGCCGACCAATCACAGAGACTGCGCTACGCGTCATAGTTACATTTTTTGAGAGGTGTACATCAGCCACAGCGAAGGCTATGGGCTGCGTGAAGGCAGCGCCGGACCATACGCGTGCACTTGACGCAGAAGTATAAATCAGCCTTTAGAAACACCTCTAAGTTTCTGTTTGTACAGATAGCTCTTTTATATTTTTATACTTTGTACTTTATTCTACAACCACATCTATATCGGAATCTTTAAATAGTTTAGATTTGCTTTTATTTTCTACTGTATAACTTCTATTTCTGCAAATTTAGATTCCTACTGTTTTTATTATTATTATTACTTTTGTTATTATTTTTAAGGTCACTACTGGTTGTGTAAGCATTTCCCTGCATATCATACTGTGTATGTGACCAATAAATTCATTCATTCATTTTCCTTCGGCTTAGTCCCTTTATTAATGACAGGTCACCACAGCAGAATGAACCAGAATGAACTTATCCAGCATATGTTTTACACAGTGGATGCCCTTCCAGCCACAACCCAGTACTGGGAAACACCCATACACTCTGGCATTCAAACACACACACACTCATACACTACGGCCAATTTAGTTCATTCAATTCACCTATAGCGCATGTGTTTGGACTGTGTTGGAAACCAGAGCACCCAGAGGAAACCCTAGCCAACACGGGGAGAACATGTAAACTCCACACAGAAATGCCTACTGACCCAGCCAGGACTCGAACCAGTGACCTTCTTGCTGTGAGGCGACAGTGCTAACCACTGAGCCACCGCACTGCTAATTTAATGGGCAATTAAGTTTTAAAAAAAAACCTTTACATTTATTTAACCTAAAATCTCACTCATTCTGGTTCCTTGTATATAAAAAATGACCACAAACAGTCGTTGAAAGCAGAGCAGAGCTTCAGAGCACTAAGAAAAACATTGTGACATTTAGTGAGATTAACTCTTTAAAAGTTTCATGAAAGCAATAAAATAAATCTAAAAAAAGCCACTCACTGCAGAGGGAGGACAGGAGCCTGACGTTGTGCCTTTCCACAGCAGCATGGACAGGTTTGCTGGACAGATGTTTTTCACCGCCGAGCCTTCCTCAGACATCACCACCACCACAAAATCTTCAGACACACAAAAACTGGATTAGCATTCATTTTAAGTCAAATATCTAATTTCCTAACTAAAAAAAGCTGAATTTCTATGACATTTAAAAAGAACAGAAAAATAGTATTTATTTAATAATAAGATATTTAAAGGTGAAATGTGCACTTTAATTTAATAAAAAAACAGCCAATAGCGTTTTGTTGTATCTCAGCTCTGCCAGTGAGAGTGATTGAGCTCAATAATCTGTAGGTTAGTGTATACTCCATCAGCTGTTTTTGTTTCTGTCAGCTTTGTGTTTTTGACTGTTTGGCACCATCTTGTGTCTGAATAATGCGCAGGTTAGTGTATACTCCATCAGCTGTTTTTGTTTCTGTCAGCTTTGTGTTTTTGACTGTTTGTCTCCATCTTGTGTCTGAATAATGCGCAGGTTAGTGTATACTCCATCAGCTGTTTTCGTTTCTGTCAGCTTTGCATTTAACTAAAGAATTAATGAACTATTATGGCTCAGAACTATGTTTTGTGTCTCATTTTTATGTTTTGTGGCAAGCAGTAGTGTAATAAGAGAAGCAAAAATAGCCTATAACCATACAATAGGTGTGAATTAGCATAACATAAAAAATACAGTATCGAAAAAATACACTTTGAGATATGAAAACTAAAATTTAATGCAACAAACAAAAATCCATGATATTTCATGAAAAAAATAATAATTCCCTGACTTTCAATATTTGGATAATAAGCCTTCTAAAATTCCATGATATTCCAAAAATTCCATGACCAGTGAAAACCCTGAATATTGTATTCTGTGCTCATA
Source organism: Danio jaintianensis (assembly GCA_903798115.1). Lineage (NCBI taxonomy): Eukaryota > Metazoa > Chordata > Actinopteri > Cypriniformes > Danionidae > Danio > Danio jaintianensis. The sequence continues at coordinate 2,868,555 of CAIGQV010019101.1, forward strand.
TTTCAACTGAACGCAGGCTTTGTTCTCTTCATGTGCACCCACACTCACCTGGAAAGATGTCTCCAGCACACAGAGTGACATGGCTGTCGTATTCAACACAGAGCTTCACAGGTTTATTAGGATCAGGAATCAAATTCAGTCTAATTACAGGCCCAGGAATACCATTCCTGCTAAAAAAGCCCCGAAACTCCAGCTCATGTTCCCCTCTGTGGAAGAAAGATTGTGAAAGAGAGAGAAGTGTTTATTTACCATGTGTTTACTTACGTTCTAAAGTATGCATTCTATACCATGTAAAGCCTAAAATATAGTATGTGAAAATAAATCCTAATAATATTAATAATAATAATAATAATAATAAAAACAACAACAACAACAACCAATATATAATACATATTTATTTATTCATTTATTTGGGGAAATCTATAGCCCTTTTTACATACATTCATATAACATCAATATCAAGTAAATAAATAAATAAATAAATAAAACTGAATAATTGTATTTAAAATAATATGGATATATGCCTTTTTAAAATCCTATTTAATGACACATACAGTATGATACAGAGAGAATGTAACAAAAAAAAAATAATAATGCATTTTATTTATGGGTGTTTATATGACACTCAAGCAAACCCACATGAAAAATACTATTGTAACATAGTAAATACCATAGTGTTTTTGAATCATACTATAGTAATTTTATTTCTAAAAACAAGACTCTAGAAAAAGCTTCTTGATTTAAGAATTTAGATATAAATTAAAAGTAAAAGCTAAAAGCAAGACAAAAACATTTTTGCAGTGTAGTAATTACTATAGAAATTACTGTAGTATTTTTATATGGACACCTTACATGCAAATAAAGCACATTTTTAAACAAAACAGCTTTAAAGCATGTAATAAACTGCAATACAATGATGGTTAACTGCATTTTATGAGTCAGATTGTTTAAAAAAACATGGAAAATATAGAAAAGCATTTGTTTTGATGTATTTGGTAATAATGCAATTACTGCACAGTGAAATATTTCTGAATTTATTTGTATCTTATTTCAAATTTTATTGTACTGACTACTGGTCATGCTCAGAAAACAGTAAAAAGAATATAAAAAAAAAATTAAACTTGAGATGAACAAATACCCCTTCCTTGGATGCCTGAGGATCATATTTTATTATATTTTTCATTAAATTATATATAATCAAGTAAACCCAAGTTGCTTCAGTCTGTGATAACACTAACAAAATAAACATATATTATAAGGTAAAGTATGTACTTACTTTGGACCACTTACAGCTTCTAAAACGAAGCAAGCTTTTCCCTTTGAATCTACAGGCTGAGATGATACTGAGGACTTTACCTAAACAGAAAAAAAAGACAATTACCAGTAATTAACAATTATATCACATAGTTATTGTATATCTAAATGGCACTTAAATAAAGTTAACAATTGACAGTTTAATATAATGCAATTTTGTATTTCTTGTTCATGCAATTGTTTCCCAGTGATGGGTTGCAACTGGAAGGGCATCCGCTGCGTAAAACATATGCTGGATAAGTTGGCGGTTCATTCCGCTGTGGCGACCCCAGATTAATAAAGGGACTAAGCCGAAAGGAAAATGAATGAATGAATGTTCATGCAATTGGTTAATCACAAGTTTCAGAGATCAGAGATTTTCCAAACTGATTATTGATTTCTGTTTAAGATACCATATTTTACAGAAGAAAAAAATGCTTTACAGACTGTCACATCAGACCAAAACTGCACTGTTCAGAAAAAAAATATGCAAAATGTTAAGCATGTGTTTTGTTTCCCCTCGCTCCACATAAAAAATCATTTACATTTAACAGTATCAGAACAGAAAAGGAAATGAAAACTAAAACATTCTTCTTAACACAACTTCTGTGTTTATTTTTATTTTATTACAATTTTTAGTGCACTCACTTCTGATCATGCTAAGAAAACAGTATAATGGTAAAAAGATCTTTATTCATTCATTCATTTTCCTTCGGCTTAGTCCCTTTATTCATCAGGGGTCGCCACAGCGGAATGAACCGGCAACTTATCCAGCATATGTTTTACACAGCGGATGCCCTTCCAGCTGCAACCCAGTACTGGGAAACACCCATACACTCTCACATTCACACACATACACTACGGACAATTTAGTTTATTCAATTCCCCTATAGCACATGTGTTTGGACTGTGGGGGAAACCAGAGCACCCGGAGGAAACCCACGCCAACACGGGGAGAACATGCAAACTCCACACAGAAATGCCAACTGACCCAGCCGGGACTCGAACCAGCAACCTTCTTGCTGTGAGGTGACAGTGCTAACCACTGAGCCACCATGTCGCCCCCAAAGATATATATATATATTATATACTACATATTTATTTATATTTATTATTTATATTTATATAAATATTACAATACAATATTTATTTACAATAAATATAAGCAAATGAACAAAGTAATTATGCTAGTCATATTCAGAAAACTGTAAATTCAATAAAAATGATTCATTAATTAAAAACAAACTATTTAATTTAAATAAAATTACAGTGTAACAGTAAAAAGAATACATATATAATATAGATTTTTTTTTTAATAAATATAAATTAAACAGCAAATAATTATGCTAGTCATGTTCAAAAATAAGTCAAAAAATGTAAATTAAATAAAAATGTATTAATTAACAAAAAAAACTAATAAATTATTTAATTCAAATACAATTAATTAATTACAATAAATAATCAAACAAAAATGTAATTAAAAATAACAAAATAAATTAATAAAGAAAAATGTAAATACATTTTTAATTAAATACAATATAATGCTACATAATGTTCAGAAAAACAGTCAAATATATATTGTTTATTTATATTTACATAAATAAAATATAAATAAATAAACCAAAAATAAGTATGCTAGTCATACTCAGAAAACGGTCAAAAACGTCAATTAAATAAAATTTGACTAATTAATTAATTAATAATAAAATTATTTAATTAAAATACAAGGAACTAATTAAATTAATTCATTAAACATAAACTTAAATAAATACAAATAATATAGATAATAAAATAAAACAAAACAAAAACTAAAATAAAACTAATAAAAAAATTTTTTTAAATAAAACGAATTTAAAAATAAGTAAAAATAAATAAATAAATAAATAAATAAATAAATAAATAAATAAATAAATAAATAAATACAAATTTAAATAATAAATTAAATTAAAATTTCCGTCATTATGTATTTCCTCAGACATACCTTCAGCTGTGAGGTACGAGTCTTCAACACAATGACGACCCGCTGGTCTGGCGACGCGTTTCCCCATTGGTCACAGAGCTGCATGGTCAGCGGAGTCTCCAAACCATGACCATTCATGACCTGTAGAGGCTGAATTACAGAGAGCAGCTTTAATCCAAACACTCTTCCTCCTCGTGATGGTCTGTGTGTGTGTTTGAGTATGTGATTTGCAGTGTGTGATTTACCATTTCCAGCTCCTCCAGCAGTTGTATCTGTGCTGGAGCTCCTGCAGTCACTTCAACTCGCACAAACTCCTTCATGCGCTGAAACTGGAAACTCAGCTCTCGTGGGCCTGGAGATCCGGACACAAAGCGGACCCCACAAACACAAAAACGTCCAGCGCTCGCCTGCAGAAAAGCATAGCAATCAATGCACAAGCTGGAAAGAAATAGTGATTAAATTTAGTAAGTTCTAATTGGTACGTATAACAGTGAGTGTACACTGCGCTTTTTTAGTGCGCTCACTTTTGAACATGCTCAAAAAAAAAAAAAAAAAAAAAAAAAAAAGCTGAACAAATAATAAATAAATAAAAATATAAATATATAAAAACAATAAAATAAGAAAAAAACAGCAAATTAAAATAAAATATTTGTAAATCTGGTCAGGTTCAGAAATGTGTAAAAAAAAAAAACATTCTGGTCATGTTCAGGAAACAGTCAATAACATTTAAATATATTTTAATTAATAAATAATTAAATTTATAAATTTATAAAAATAAATATTTTTTTTATTATTAAATTAAATAAATAAATAAATAAATAAATAAATATATAAGTAAATAAATAAAGTGAACTAATAAATAAATGAATAAATAATTAAATAAAATGAACACTTTCTTCCAAGAAAAACACATTTTTAATCATTTCTGATTTCAATAATCTTTTTCTTCATCCAATTTTAATGGTTAAATTAAATTTTAATAAATCCCAACACATGCCCTATTAATTCAAATCACAAATTTAATATAATTTATCAACGGTTTTACGAAACTTGAATTTTTTTATGACATTATGGAAACTACTACTAACCTAACCCTAACCCGGAGGAAACCCACGCCAACACGGGGAGAACATGCAAACTCCACACAGAAATGCCAACTGACCCAGCCGGGACTCCAACCAGCGACCTTCTTGCTGTGAGACGACAGTGCTAACCACTGAGCCACCGTGTCGCCTTAATTGAAATAGTTTATTCATTCATTCATTTTCTTTTCGGCTTAGTCCCTTTATTAATCTGGGGTCGCCACAGCGGGATGAACCGCCAACTTATCCAGCATATGTTTTACGCAGCGGATGCCCTTCCAGCCGCAACCCATCTCTGGGAAACATCCATACACACCCATTCACACACATACACTACGGACAATTTTAGCATACCCAATTCACCTATACCGCATGTCTTTGGACTTGTGGGGGAAACCGGAGCACCCGGAGGAAACCCACGCGAACACGGGGAGAACATGCAAACTCCACACAGAAATGCCAACTGACCCAGCCGAGGCTCGAACCAGCAACCTTCTTGCTGTGAGGCGAACGTGCTACCCACTGCTGAAATTGTTTATTAATAATAAATACTATTTCTATATTATTATAGCCTTGCCTGGGTCAGTTGGCATTTCTGTGTGCAGTTTGCATGTTCTCCCCGTGTTCGTGTGGGTTTCCTCCAGGTGCTCCGGTTTCCCCCACAAGTCCAAAGACATGCGCTATAGGTGAATTGGGTAGGCTAAATTGTCCGTAGTGTATGTGTGTGAATGAGTGTGTATGGATGTTTCCCAGTGATGGGTTGAAGCTGGAAGGGCATCCGCTGCGTAAAACATATGCTGGATAAGTTGGCGGTTCATTCCGCTGTGGTGACCCCAGATTAATAAAGGGACTAAGCCGAAAAGAAAATGAATGAATGAATAAAGCAGGTCGCCATCTATCTGAATGGATCATTGAATCACTCACTCCAATGAATCATTCAGTTATGATGTTATTGTAGTAAATACCACATTTCTGTGCTTGTTTACCTGCCATTCTACAGCCAGAGCCTCTTTATCCAGACCATCAGCTGAAACACTCAAAGACTTCACACTTTCAGCATCCAGACTGTCAGTTTTATTCCCGTACTGATCCATCACTTCCACATCTGAGAGAAAAACACATGATCATCACTGGCCAATCATACGTCAGTACAGCATAAACGATCAGCCATCCTGTCAAATTTGTTTGTTTTTTTTACAATATTTTCCAAGTGATGTTTAAAAGAGCAAGGACATTTTTCACAGTATTTCCTATTATATTTTTCTTCTGGATAAAGTCTTATTTCTTTTAGTCTGGATTAAAAGTAGGGGTGTCAAAATTAATTGTTTCTTCGGTGCACCGCGATGCAGACGCAGACAATTCGGTATCGGTTCAGTAATAGATCATAACCGGTTATTATGTACTGGCGTCATTTATCTCATATGCGCTATGTCGCGGTAGAATACTACGGCACGGGAGGTGAGCGCGAGTAACTAAAACGCAGAAACTCTGCACAATTCACTGTGTGTGTTTTCTGGACACAGCGGACAGTCATTCACTGACACTGAAGTTACAGCAGAAGCCCCTATTTCACTACAATGGAGAAAATGAAAGTAAACTCCACTTTTCTCTCTCTCTCTCTCTCTCTCTCTCTCTCACACTGTGGCCCCTTTGACCTGCTGGCGTGATATTTCTTCTCCTCTTGGCTGTTATAGCGATACTTGTGGATCCAGACACGAGCGTGTCTGCAGAGCGAGTTTTCTCCACCGCGTCTGTCATGGATCAGCTGTGATCGGTGCGTCAGTTTATGTGCCTTTTCTGTTGAGCGCGTGACCAATCATAGGCGTTTAACAACTCGCTTGACAATGCTTAAAAAGCAAGCGGGATAATTTTTACGTTTGTTTATTTATTTTAAATGTGCATGTTGTTCTGTGCATTCAATTCAATTCATCTTTATTTCTATAGCGCTTTTACAATGTAGATTGTGTCAAAGCAGCTTCACATAGAAGATTATAGTGAATTGGAATGGTGTCCGTTCAGTTTTTAGAGTTTAAGTTCAGTTCAGTTCAGTGTGGTTTAATTTTCACTGCTGAGAGTCCAAACACTGAAGAGCAAATCCACTTCAGATGTACTTCAGTTTTGTTTGATACATTCAAAAAGAGTGTTTTCTTTCAGCAGGTCAAATTAAAGGTACAGTTCATATATCTGACTGCTTGTATTAAAGGACAAAATTGTATTACAAATACACAGAAAATGTATTTAAAAATTATACATTTTAATACACAAATTCTTGTGCTGTGAAGAAAAATATAAAATTGGGTATGGAAAGCATCGTCAATGCACCGTGATGCACCGAGATATCGAATTGAACCGAATCGATGGCATGATAATCATAACCGAACCGTGAGACCAGTCTAGGTTCACACCTCTAATTAAAAGCAGTTTACAATTACAAACCACCGTTGTCCAATGACTTTCCCAATTAACCTAGTTAAGCATTTAAATTGCATTATAGTATATTATGTACTGTTATCATGCCAAATACAAAATAATTAGTTAATAAAAATATTATGATTAAGAAATTCTTTGATTAAAAAATTCTTTGTCTAAAAGCACTTCTGAGAAAAACTTAGAAAAAAAAAATTAATTTTACAGAAGAGCTAATCATTTTGTATTAACTATATATTTTTTAAATATCCTTTTTTTTTAAAACATTATGAACTACCTCAGATTTCTTTCATTGTGTGCTGTTCTCCGAGTTCAACTTACATTGTTATCAACATTACATGTAGAAATCTTTTTTTAAAATTTGTTTTACAAAGAAAAATAATAATAATTTTGTACCTATTATAATCATAATTCATCTATTATAATCATAATCTATCAATCATCTATTATATAATCATAATTTATCTATTATAATCTATCATAATCATCTATTATAATCATAATTTTGTGTCTATTATACTCTTTTTGACCCTGATGAGAATGCTTTGTTTGAATGGGCGTGGCCTATTTTAGACTCAGAAGTAAATGCCCACTTCTCTGATTGGCTGACAAATTTGCATATTAACAGACCTAAACAGCCAGTGAAGTAAAAGTAGGCGTTGATATTCTGCGGAGGCGGAGCTTATCGACTCTACTACATTATGAAGTTGAACATTGCAGAACTTTTAATTCTGACAGACTGATTCAACTTAAGCCATTTTTAGAGTAATTATAAAGTGTTGAGTTGTGATACGTACAGGATGTTTTTATACCACTATGACCTCTTATATGTCAAAAGCATCAAGGAATTTTAGTTCCTCATTTCATGACCCCTTAAAAGTATAATGACCACCTGATTTGACTTACATGTGCTGCCTGACAGAACTTCACCTATCTTGACAGTAGATTCGCTGAGTTTGACCCGCAGACGCTCAGGCTCGTCTGGACGTGGCCTTTACACAAAAACACACCCACACACAGTTACAAGGGTGTTCAGATGTATGATAATAAAAAAAAGATGTGTGTCGTGGCACTCACACAATGATGAAGGACATGTTGACGGTGTGCTGGTCCTGGAAAGACACGTGGTAGAAATGCTCTCTCTGAGCTTGAGTCGGGACACCTAAACATGGCAGTTTCCCCTGAGCCAGATCCTCTGTGTTTAGCTTTGCCGTCCAGTTCACCTATAAACAAACACACAGATCAAGATGCATCATTTACAAACTGCACATGATAAATACTGATAAATACTGATAAATCAAATAATAAAAACTGTAGAAATAATATACATTTTAAATGCTATATAGAACATATATATATCAATACAAATAAAATAAATGAATATTATATACTTTAGTTTAATCGTGCTGTGTACATACATACATACATACATACATACATACATACATACATACATACACACACACATATACATGCATACATACAATTTCTTTTTTATTTTCTCAAATAGTATTACACCTACATCAAAAACATGTCAGAGATCCTACATCTGAATACACTCACAAATATAAGCACATATTCTGTACATCAACTTTCTCTTTCAGCAATCCACGCTTTCCTCTATGTGCGCATGTAAACTTATGTTATACTCAAGAATAAAAATAAAAAACAATAGGTAAATAAAAAATAAGGTAAAGTTGAAAAAATATCCAATTATATATATCAGTATAAATACAACTTATAATACAACACACAGTAACTGATAAGCCTGGTTTATACTTCTCCGTCGAGTGATCGGCGTGATCCACGGCGCATGCAATGCGCGTAGCCGTGCATTTATACTTCTGCGCGCTGTTTGTGTTGCTCTGCAAAAACACTTCCGAAACGCTAGCTGGCAGTAGGTGTTTATGTTCCTCTGTGTCGAGTTTCTTTGCTGGTGTTTTGTTTTTTCTGAATGCTACCTTAATGTACAAGTGGCTCAAACTCACTCATTTTGAGGCAGGAACCGGCGGACGTGCAACAACTTTAATCATGAGGTAAACACAAAACAACAGTTTCCATCTGGACCGCCTTAATGGAACTCCACACTTGTAAACACTCGCTCCATCGGGCTCGCGTGGCTCTCACCTCCGCCCACACTCGACAGCGCTACCAAGCCGACCAATCACAGACCTTGGTTGTAGTTAGCGACGTGTAGTTAAATTTTTTGAGAGGTGCGCGTCAGCATCGCCGACTGCCACAGCGAGGGCTATGCGACCACGCATAGGCTGCGCCGGAGCATACGCGTGCGTTTGACGCAGAAGTATAAATCAGCCTACATACTATACTACATCTACAGCAACTACCATAATAAAAAATATATATATTTGTTAAATACTATTTTACACATTTAATTATTTGGTATATTGTTTTAGATTTTGTACATTGTATATTATAATTATTTCTGCATAATATAAATTTTTACATATATATATATATATATACATATATATACATATATATATATATATATATATATATATATATATATATATATATATATATAAATTATATTTGTATTATATTTCATTAAATTTTTACAATATTATTATTATTATTTACGATGATGACGACTACTAATACGACTACTACTACGATAACGACGACTACTACGACGACAACGACTACTACAATGACTACTACTATGACGACAACGACTACTACAATGACTACTACTACGACGACGTCTACTACTGCTACTACTACTACTACGATGACGACTACTACTACGAAGAAGACGACTACAACTATGTCTACTACTACGACGACTACGACTATTACTATTATTATTACTACTACTACTACTACTACGTCTACTACGACGATGACGTATATAATTTATAACACATTATTTCCAAAAAGTAACACACTGCAAAGTGTTAACAACAGGTTTTGGTGTATTTAGTAGCATTAAATGAATGTTAGCCTATAATCACAAGACAACAATTGCTGCATGCTATAAAAACAACCAATTCTTTAACATATCTTTATAACCGTAGCAAATCTGAAACTTTTTAGTATATATTATGTTTACATTTGTGTATTTGTGCACTCAAAGGTTTTGTAATAAGAAGGCTGACAATATTGTTTTGTTTGCTTGATTATGTAGTGGAAAATTGCTCTAGATCTCAAGTTAAAAAAGAAGCTGAGGTCGTCAAGTTGAAGCAGTTTATTGTTACAGCAGAGATAGTCGATCGAGCTCTCTCCTACGTAATGTTCAAAAACCCACAGTTTCTTATGAGATATGATGTAACATCACGTCTTTCTCGACTCCAATAGAGTTCTAGCTTTTTAATTGGTGGCTGTATGTTGCTCTGTTTTGTTTACTGGGAGTCAGAAACTTGTTTTTTACATATCTTAAAGGTCATGCTGTAGCTAATGTATAGCACGCGTTTATCATCATGTGTTTGCATATGATCTTGTTGTTGGTGGGGTGAATTTCTGTCATTCAAATCCATCCCAGCAAGGATCAAAGTTTATTCTTTTTCTCATTACTTTATTAACATGATTATTTGAATCAGTATTTGATCTCTGAAATGATTATGACTAATAAATAAAGTTAAAACATTACCTAATTTAGGAATGTTCAGTTGAAGTGTCTTTGCCCCTATCTTTGTCTGTCAAAACTCTATTTTCAGGAGCTACCAAACCAGGTAATAGGTCATGGAGACCTCTTGAGTGGAACTGCAGGGTCTGATGACTGGAAACAACTGTTCCTATTGTTATTTGCTACGTGTTAGTTATGTCTAAAGCGATATTGCTATTTTTATGTGTTAATTCTGTTTAAAATGATTTACTTTTTGTGCAAGATAGACTTTGTGTAGTAAGAAACTGCCAGTTTGGATGTAGATTGTACCAGTTTTTAACCAGTTTTGATATGACGGCTGAGAATACACAGCCTTGAGTAAGGAACAGATTGTACTTTGTGTGTGTGCGTGTTCTATTCATTTGTGGATCATTCCACAGGTCTGGGGTCAGCTCTGAAGTGGCTTTCTGATGTTTGTATGCTTGAGATATTGTCTATCTTTGTGTTAACCAATCAGGTTAAAACACCTATATGTATGATGCAGTTAATGACGTTATGTGAGAGTATAATTGTTGTTGTTTTGAGATTGTAAGCAGAGCGGCCTACGAGATCTTTGCAAGTGTTGATGCTGATGAAACTGCAAACTATCTTCAATAAACTTTCTTTTTTTAATTGAAACTCTGACTCCGGCTCTTCTTCATCTGACAGACTGGTCATGTTTGTATTAAAACTGTTGGTCCCCCTACATTGTTTTCATACTTTCTAAATAATTCTCTTTAAGTGTGAGGGTTGTTTTTGTCTTGGTCCATACATACATTGAGCAAAAACATCCAGTTACCTGAACTAGACATAACCATACCTGCCAACACTCCCGTTTTTCCCAGGAGTCGCCCGTATTTCAGACCTATCTCCCGCCACCCTCCCGTTTTGTTATTTCTCCTGGAAAACTCCCATAATTTCACCCCCCCATCGCTCAGCTTTTTGGTACAGTCTGTAACACCCCGGGTCGCCAACTTTGGTATAGTATCCGATCGCAGCAGCCGCCAGAAACCCATTCCATAGTAGAGTTACTAACACCACAGTAAAGTTTCTAACCTGGTTCTCAACTTTGTTATTCAGACACCTCACCCACAAACAACCACCCCCCGGTCTCCCGGATTTTCAGAGACAAATGTTGGCAGGTATAGACATAACCTAAATGATAGAAGATGCAAAAAAACAATACAAATAAGCACAATTAAACTGGTACCTTAATCTTGCTGGTTAGTTTTGGCTGAAGAGACACCAGTCTGTTGCCCTCGTCATACAGTCTGAAGTACAGGTTTCCCAGTGTGTCTCCTGCTGTCCAATCAATGCGCTCGGAATTCTGCAGCACCATGACATCATCGGAGCCCTCTTCCTGTCTGTACACCTCTAAACGGGATATTCGAGTGCTGGGCAAAACACGTAGGTGACGCTCCACACTCGACACCGTCCTGTGGTTCTGTGTGCAAAAAAAAAAAATACTAATTTAACAAACAAAATATTTAAACAAACACACACACACACACACACACACACACACACACACACGCGCACGCACAATATAATATAATACAATACAATACAATACAACAATTCTCATGATCAGATTAAACCAGGTAATAGAATTAATCAGTTGATGCACTTTAAAAAATACATTAACAACTATTTGGAGAATGAAAATTATTATGAGGATGAAAATTATATAAAAAACATAATTAAATAAATAATAATATATAATAAATTATATTTTATTAGAATTATTTATTTACATTTTTTTCATATAATTTAGAGCAGGGGTGCCCAAACGTTTTCTTATAACGGTGCAAAAACCAACCTTGATTGAGGGCTGTACGCCAAATATATACCAAACCTGTATATATTTGCACATATACACGCACACCAACCCATATTACATTAAGTTTGCCATGGGTAATTTCCTAATTTATTTGTTAATATTTAAAAAATTAACTAGAAAACAGAAAATTAGAAAAAAATAAACAATCCCATTTATGACACAATGGAGTTCAATGCTGATAACACTAGTAGAGCTGCTCCTGCCTTTGCCTTGATTTGCTCACCGATATCTTGTGCATTGTTCTCTATAGGGGGTCGCACACCAGATGCACCGCTTGGCGACGTGCCGCACCGTGCCACGCAGCACCATGCATTTTAGAATTCTAAATATAGATTTCTATCAGGGTACGCACACCGGCGCCCCAATTCGGCGGCTGTCTGCGGTGCCCAGCTACGACTCAGGACACTGTTCATATTTCTGCCGCGCCACAGAGCGCCATCTGAATAATTTCATTTTAAATAACATGCGAATGTGCGCATCTGGTGTGCAATGCTTCTGTCATGTGCGCGCCGTGTTGCGGTGCTGAGCAGCGCATCCGGTGTGTGACCCGCTTTTCTGTCAAGTGAAATCTTTAGATTTTAAAAGTTCAATTAATTTACGACCTTTAATTGAAACATTTAACTTCAGTTGGCTTTTTTTGTAGCTCAGCAATAAAACAAAGAAACAAAAGGTTATGTTAAATTCGAAATCACGATCTCTGTCAACGGTATTCGCCTCAAGCACCTTTCCATTATTTTCCCTCTCTTTTCAGATGGGACGGTGGGTCATAATAATAATAATAATCACAGATATAGTATGCATACCTAGAAAACATACATTTACAATGTTGTTGAATTAAATGCACCCGACGCAACATTCTTTTAAAATATGAAATGCATAAAATTCAGAATGGTCAAAAATAGAGTAAATGATGTATGTATATCTTACAGGGATGTTGAACTTGGCGGTAAAGATCTGTTCAGCGTTTACAGTCTTCAGTGACAGTGGTTTGGTCAGCATGAGTCCAGAGCCGGTATTACTGCAGTCCACAATGTCCACCGGCAGATCAGGAGCTCCCATCATCTGCAAACACACATCAAACCACATATATTACACAACAAATCATCATCAAATCATCATGTGCGACCACCTTTATTGGGTACATTAACATATTATTCCATAATGGTCAAGGTGACTCATAGTACCCCAATGAGTCTGCATTATTCGTATAATCGGTTGTTATCTGGGAATAACATAAGTTGTTATGTTGGGATTGACCAATCAGAGTCAAGGATTCCAGAGAGTTGTGTAATAAAATTGGATTACTCTTAAATGTGTGTTTGTCTGCGAGCGTCACCTGGCAGCGGACGGAAAGTTTAGGATGAGTGGTGATATTCTGGCACTCATCATGAACCTCCACTTTAAAGTTGACTGGTGTCCCGTTCTCAACAGAGAGCACATCTCCATCTGGAAACACCACCAGAGTGTGTGGAGCACCTGGAACATAAACATTATACTTTTGATATTCTGCTGATATTCTCTTTTTGTTACACTTGTTTTTTTTCCATACCAGGTTGCAGAGCGATTTCAAAAGACTGAGTGTCCTGCTTCAGCCCCGGGATGCGCACCTTCACTGTGTGCATCTGTTAACAAAAACACACACACACAAATTTATGTTATATACTAATAGTTTCCCTGCATAAAAATGAACAAATGAAAACCCTTCATGGTTCTTTTCAGCAATAGCATGCTCATTATATTTGCCAAATACATCAACACACGTATTTTAACAGTCTCCAAAAGTAACAGTACAGCAAACAGTTAATCTAAATGCCTTTCTACTGATAAAATGTATTAAAATGTGAAAAATCTGATCAAAAAATACTTTAAATATTTTGCTAACCGTGCAAAAACAGCACAAACCCTTGATCAATACACAAATTATGTTCTTAATAATAATAATAATAATAATTATAATGATAATCAGATAACCTCATTAAAAATATATTTTATACATATAAATTTTTGAAAAAGTACATTATACTGTATAATTGTGCAGATTAACTGTGTATACATTTGACAGGTGTACTGTACACTATTCACATCTTTTTTTCTGATAGTGATTGTAATGTAATAACACGAAGCTTTTCGCTGATTTAAAACAATAATTATGAAAAGCTCTACACAAATGGACTTGAATCGAATACAATTTTAATGCATTTTATGTAAATGTCTTGCTAACAGTATAGGTAAACCTCTATAGAGCATTATAAAATGTAAAAATTCAGTTCATACTGCCTATAAAAAAAACAAACATTGTTTGATAATGACAACAAACTCAAAATCATGAGAGAATACACCGCTCTTACTGTGATAAAATAATCAAATAATGTGTCTTTTTAAAGATAGCTGAAATCCTGTAACCATTGACTTCCATGGTATTTGTTTTTCAATGGCTACAGGTTTTCAGTTTTCTTCAAAATATATTCTTTAGTGTCTTTAGTGTAGAAAGAAACTCACACAGGGTTCATACACATTTTTACTACTAAAATTCCATGACTTTTCCATGATTTTTCCAAGACTTTCAAGTAAATTTTCATGACCTAATGTTTCATGCAATGTCTACATACACATGGTAAAAGAAAAACAATGCATGTTCAAATTTATTACAGCATATCGTAAAACACGCAACAATCTATTTAGCTTCAGCTTATATTTATATCTATGTAAAATTTATTTAGCTTACACCGCACTAATAATGTGAGAGTATGTGATTGGCCAAGGACAGAAACAAAGTAAAGACAACTAACCTATATTCAAGAATACAGATATCTGTTTTCCATGACTTCTCCAAAACTTTGTGGGTTTTTCTGATTTTCCAAAACTTTTCAAGGCCTGGAAAATGCCTTGTCAAAATTTCATGACTTTTCCAGGTTTTCCATGACCGTATGAACCCTGCTCATAAATGTTTAGAACCACTTATGCATGAGTACATAGCTAGCAAATGTTCATTTTTGGGTGAACTGTCCCTTTAAGTTGACAAGACTCCTTAACAAAAACAGTAACAAATCACAACTAAACAATCATGAGAGAAGACACCGCTCTTACTGTGTTAAAATAATAGAAGATTTTGCTAACCTTGCCCTGCTGTTTGATCTTTCCCAAGGCTCTCACATTGTTGATGACAGCAGTCGTCCCAAACGCGATCCCATCATAACCCAACTTTAGTGAACTTTGTAAAGACAAAGAGACATTCTTCTATCAGAAAACACAAGGTAATGTGAGTTTTGCCATATTTTTCTGTGTTTTGGTACTAGAGTTTGTTGAGCGGAGATGCTTCACCCAAATACATTTCAGAAAAGTCACTACTGTTTATTAAATTTCACCCCCACCCTCTGATTCTCACATGACAGCAGGACAAAGAGACTTTAGTTCATCACATGAGCAGAAAGTTTTTCTTGCCTGAAGTTAGATTTTAGGCAAGGCAAGGACAGTTTTTTTTTTTTTACAGTATATCATATTTCATACACAATGGTAATTCAAAATGCTTTCCGTAAACCAGAATAAAAGGAATATAAAATACAACAAGTATAAGAAATAAAAATAACAATTAGACAAAAAAAAAAAGATTAAAAAGTGTTAAAAAGGAATAGAAAGAAAAAAGTGTTAAAAAGGAATAGAAAGAAAGAAAGAAAGACAGACAGAAAGAAAGAAAAAGAGTAGATTTTGATTGTAGAAAGAAAGAAAGATTAAGATGGATAGATGAAGAGAATAGATTTTGATTGTAGGTAGGTAGGTAGGTAGGTAGGTAGGTAGGAAGGAAGGAAGGAAGGAAGGAAGGAAGGAAGGAA
>CAIGQV010019101.1:2896655-2911823 GCA_903798115.1 Danio jaintianensis
ACACACACACACACACACACACACACACACACACACACACACACACAAACACAACCAGATACACACACACACACACACACACATGCAAATTAGAGGTATGGAAAGTACTTTAACCACTTTTCTGTAACAATTTACAAAAAAAACTGGGCCAATTTGGAAAAAAAATTTTTTAAAAAGAAAGATTTTTGTTAAGAAATGTTGATTGGTTAGAATAACATTTATTTTATTTTTTTTTGTGATTGAAAATGTGTTTTTTTTCATTAAATATGATGATTCTTAACCCTTCTGAAGTTCAAACATTAGTATTGTGTCTTCTAAAGGCTGATTTATACTTCTGCGTCAAGCGCACGCATATGGTCCGGTGCAGCCTTAGCGCGGTCGCATACCCCCCGCCGTGGCTGTCGCGGACCTCTCAAAAAATTTAACTACACATTGCAACAATGCATTGCCCAAGCTCTGTGATTGGTCAACTCGGAAGCTGTGACGAATGTGGGCGGTGCTGAGAGCCACGAGCCCGATGGAGCGAGTGTTCACAAGTGTCGAGTCCTGTGAAGGAGCTCCAGATGGAAACTGTTGTTTTGTGTTCACCTTATAATTAAAGTTGTTGCACGTCCGCCGGTTCCCGCCTCTGAATGAGCGAGTTTAAGCTACTTGCACATTAAGTTCAACAAAAACCAAACCCCTGCGGAGAAACTCAACACAGAGGAATATAAAAAACCTACTGCCAGCTAGCGTTTCTAAAGTGTTATTGCACAGCAACACAAACAGCACGCAAAAGTATAAATGCATGACTACGCTCAAGGCAGGCGCCGTGGGTCACGCCGATCACTCCACGCAGAAGTACAAACCAGCCTTAAAGATGAACGTAAACAAGTCTGAAAATATTGCACAATATATTTTATGCATAAAATGCGCTACATTGCATGATTTTTATTTTAAATAAAAAAAAAAGTCATCAGAATTATTGGATCGGTAAAGAAATTAAACAAAAATTACATTTTACACAAACACAGGAAAGCACAAACCAAAAAGAATTCTTAAGTACAGCAAAATTACTTATTTTACACAGCTGATACATTTTTGTTAAAAGGGTACAAAGGGTTGCCTAGACAAATTCAGTATTTATATAACTGTAACTGTCTGGTTTCCAACATTCTTCAAAATATCTTCTTTTGTGTTCAGTAGATGAAAAAATATAAATAAACAAATTAACATTTTTGTTAAAACCGGTGCAAAGGGTTGCCTAGACAAATTCAGTATTAATATTTGACCACTGAAAAATTAAACGCTCACTGACACACATTAAATCATGAAGGACCAATTACTAATAACGTAAAGCTTACTCTGAGACAGTGGTGTAGGGAATGAGCCGGCCATTCCAGAAACACTCAAAGATGGGACGCTTGCCACGGCCTTCAGGATTCCACACTAAACATTCATCATCTTCATCCTCTGAAGAACCAAAACACAGACATATAGAAACATATCTGGCACACTTTATCAACACTCAAGTTGAAATTGGCTATTATTGTAAAACCACTTTAATAAATATTCATGTGGAATGACCCACTTATTATGTTTTTATTATTTATCATCAAGATGTATAAGTTTTTCATATTTAGTTTGAACAATCCCTCTAAACCCAACTCATGTGTCTGATTGAGAGCTGATCACAGTACCTGCTGAAGCAGCATATGGATCCACAGGGTAAGTTTCTCGATCGTAGAGAAACGGATGATACCGGATCAATCCCTCCACTAACAAATCTTTCGGTCCGGTGGCTTTAAACTCAAACGTGTTAGCAGATGACTGGATATAAAGCGTCTGCATGTCGTTCTCCACCTCCCGTAGATTGATGATACGGGGGACTCGATTTGAGCGCTCAAACAAACTGATCTGAGAGAGATTCAGAGAAAACATCATGCATAACAGAGACGAAAAATAAAGGGAACACTTTATTACACATAAGACTGTCATGTACCCTTTATAATTATGACATGAATTTCAATGAGATGTTATGCATGTTTGTTACACCATGTCATTAAGTGTGGTTTGCTCAGCTGTGACATCTTAAATGCAAAGATGACATTGTTTGCTATGACAGCTTGACATAAATCAATACATCACAACCTGTTTTTGTCTTTGTCATGACAACTTGACATTACCAATACAACAGAACTGGTCATGAATCTGTCATAAACATGATTGTCATAAGGGCCATTATAATTGTGTCATGAATTTTTTACACCGTAATTAATATACATCTTTTGACCTCAACTACAGTGGTACAAGCTGGAATTTTTCATTAAAATGTCATTAAATATTATTGACGCTTTTAAAAATAATTTGACAGAGTAATTCCACTTTTAATGAGACATTTTATTGACAAATACAGTTTGTTCCACTGAAAATAAGTTATCGGAAATGTATTCATGACACAATCATAATGCCTCATTGGTACTGTCATGTGGTCATGGCAAAGACAAAAACAGGTTGTAATGTATCTGTTTTAGGGATGCTCATTTCGGTTAATTTTGCCGACCGACAACCGCGGCTCGTTAACCGAATATTAACCGTTAACTGGTCAGTTAACATAATTCATTCATTTTCGGCTTAGTCCCTTTATTAATCTGGGGTCGCCACAGCAGAATGAACCGCCAACTTATCCAACATATGTTTTACGCAGCGGATGCCCTTCCAGCTGCAACCCAGCACTGGGAAACATCCATACACACTCATTCACACACAACACTACAAACAATTTAGCTTACCCAATTCACCTATACCACATGTCTTTGGACTTGTGGGAAAACCGGAGCACCCGGAGGAAACCTACACGAACACGGGGAGAACATGCAAACTGCACACAGAAATGCCAACTGACCCAGGCGAGGCTCGAACCAGTGGCCTTCTTGCTGTGAGGCGATCGTGCTACCACTGCGCCACCATGACACCCTATTAAATTCATTCATTCATTTTCTTTTCGGCTTAGTCCCTTTATTAATCTGGTGTCGCCACAGCGGGATGAACCGCCAACTTATCCAGCATATGTTTTTTATGCAGCGGATGCCCTTCCAGCTGCAACCCATCACTGGGAAACATTCATACACACTCATTCACACACATACACTATATGGACAATTTTAGCTTACCCAATTCACCTATCCCGCATGTCTTTGGACTTGTGGGGGAAACCGGAGCACCCGGAGGAAACCCACGCGAACACGGGGAGAACATGCAAACTCCACACAGAAATGCCAACTGACCCAGCCGAGGCTCGAACCAGCGACCTTCTTGCTGTGAGGCGAACGTGCTACCCACTGCGCCACCGCGTCGCCCCCTATTAAATTATTATTTAATTTAAATAATGAAAAATTGACGTGTCTATTTTGTGTCACACACATTAAATATGGCATTTTAAAATACTGATTTATTTTAACATGCGAACATATTAACAACAGACCATCTTCACGCACCTGCAGTTCCAACAGCGTAGAAAAAAAAAAGAATAAACTAAATAAAAAGAATACAATAAATAGTCCTGCCCTAGATATTTTTCACTTAAATTACAAATTTAGATTACAAAATACACTGATCGAATCCTTTTTAGGAACCGAAATAGTCTGTTTTTACCATCGTATGTTTTTTTTTTTCCGTCAAATAAAAATATCAGGCTACCTCAAATCCATGTAAAATACGCATTTAATTAATGCTCCACTGTTATTATCATATCACAAACTTCTGTCAACATTTTTAATAGAAGTCATCATTTTAAAGATTATGTCTTGAGCATCTAGTTTAACCTTAGAGCTTGTGTGCTTTTATTTCCTTTGTCTCACTCGCGGTTCATGTGCACGTGCTGCGTGTGATGAAAGACAATGACAAGGCGCATATGTTGACTTTTTGTAAAGTATAAGTTGCTATAGCATATAACAATTTTGTTGTTTACATATGATATTGCATTAATTTGCATACACGTTTTATAAGCTGTAAAATGAAAGCCTCAGTTTGGTGCGGAGTTATCATTACGCTAGAAAATCTTTGGCTTTGTTTGATTCGTAGATTAGGCTATTTTAAAAATGGATATTTTATAAGAACTATTAATAACTGTAATTTTCCAAATGTAAAAAAGGTTGGTTTGTTGGTTGTACACAAGACGTGTTTGGCGCGATTTGTTGCTTTTTCAGACCAGCGCAACCCTTACACATTGCTTAATACACACTGGATGTGCAGCAATACACAAATATCTTTACATATAAAAAAACTAAAGGATTAAAATGTTACAAAAATTATTATTTTCTACATAAATATAAAAACCACTGCCTCCATACCTTCTTCACTTCGGGGGGCTTTTTTCAGTTTATTCATGACAATTTGCATTTTTATAACGTTATTATTATTAACAGTATTATTTATTATATGCATATTTATATTCGTTTTAATAAAAACAAGTTTAGATTTATCCACCTGTCGGGTTTTGGAGACGTCTGCATCATCATATGGGGCATAGGACGTGTGTTTGGATATAACTCAGTTTTCTGACCACACTTCGTTATTATTGTTCATTTATTCATTTGCTGGAAATTAAAACTGAATTTACAAATAGTTTTGAAACAAATCTCTGCGCTTAAACTAAATAAAATATGTAGACTAATGGATGTCTTCAGTGGACAACACTGTTTCCTTATCCACAAAAGTAAAGGAGTAAAGAGAAAGTAAAGAGGTCAAATGAAGGGGGCTCGTTCTTTATCTTCGCGCTGCAGATGGTCTGTTTAACTGTTTTCTCGCTAGTGAAGCATTCAGGTTTTTCACTTACAATATTTCGCCATGTAAATAGCAAACGCGCCATGGATTGACGCAACTGACTCTTAAAGGGAATGGGAGATGAGTCTGATTGGTTTAATGCACGTTATGCTCAAAACACACACATAACTCATTAAGAGAATAAGCACAACCCTGTTAGACCATGTATCGGGGCGCAGAGTGTATTTTTCTGTCCTTAAAATAGCAAAAGTGGATTCGGACATGCCCTTAATGCTTTTTCGCCATGCGCTTCAGACTTTGTGCCTAGATCGTTTAAATAGAGCCCTAAATCATCAAAACTAGCCTATTTGTTGTATTTATGAGCGGTCTGATGGAGAGAAAACCCCAAAGCTCTGACTTGTGGCTGGCTTGTTTCCAAAGCAGAAAGTTTTGTTTTGTGCTTCTTTCTCCAATTGTGCAAATAAACAGAAGTGTTTATGACGCGGATCCAGGACAGAGGCAATCAGCATCAGCGCTGGTATGGCATCAACTCGTCTGTGTCAAACTGTGACCAGAAATATCCTTCTTTCATTTTGATTCTTTGGCTAAATATGTCTGTAGGCACGTGTGGTTGCACGTGTTACTGTCCCGTGAGTTAACAAATATGTGTTGCACATTTATGCAGCCAAAATTTTTTAATCGTTTAACTGATACCATTAATCGGTTCAAAGCGCACCCTTTTGGATAACGGTGAATCGGTTATTATGAGCATCCCTAATTTATGTCAAGTAGTCATAATGACATCTTTGCCTTTAAAATGTCACAACTGAGCAAACGACACTAAATAACAGTTGTCATAAGCATGCATAAAATCTCATTCACATTTATGAGATGTCATGATTATTATGATTTCATGACAGTCTTTTGAACACCCTTTCAAGTACTACCTATGTGCTACCAAAATGAATTACTGACCGATACAGAAAACACATATGCATCTGTACCTGAATATCAATGTTGGAGGAAGATTCCGCTTCTTTCAATTCACTCTTAACGTTTCCATCAATACCATGTATATAGTAATGGTAAGTATGTCTGAAATACAGTAAACAGCACTGAATAACCCATGGCTTGCCTTAAAGTAATAAACTTCTGAATTTAAATAAAAATCTTAGCATTGGAAGCTTAAAAATAAATTTAAAAAAAAAAGAAAAAAAAAAAAAAAGAATTGTTTGTTGCTGACATAAAAACAATGCAAAATCCCAAAAAACTAAGAAACAAAATCAACAAATTACCATTATATCAGTTATTTCATTATTGTAGAAAATGCATGGGATATAATCAAATCTGGATATGCATTATTTTTATCATAATATGATTTCTTTACATTATTTATTTATGCCTAGTTCAAAAATATTTTAATAAGAATCAATGAGTAAAAAATATTGGTTACACTTCATTTTATGATGTGCTTATTACAGTGTAATTATACATCAAGGATCAAAACCTTTTACAAAATCAAAGAAAATGTAATCTTGTACCCAAAATGTAATTTTTGTAACCTGAAAACATATTTGGAAACATTCGTGCATGTGCAAATTATTGTTGCACATTGTGACCTTTTTACCTTTAGCAACAAAACATCCACCAATTAAACCAGTATGTGTTATGTTAGAAGGATTGACAATACAAATATAGTAAATAAAAGTAGTTCTGAGTATAAATGTGTTTTTTGAGGTGCCCAACATTTTGCTCCCGGTGTCCAAAACATTTTGTAAATGGGAAAACCAGTGCAATAAATAAATAAATAAATAAATAAAAACGTTCAATTTCATTTAAGCGTTATTTAATAATATGTACTTGCTATATTAGTTACATATTTCTAAGTAAGCTTGGTTTAGAACTGCTTGTATAATCGCATGTAATTATGTAAAATTTAGTGCTAATACATACGTCTAATGTGTAACAGGATAATGTGTTATGTGAACATTCAGCTCTTAAAGCATCTAAAATTGTAACATTCTGCTAATTTCTTTTTATTTAAAGAAGCTGTAAATGCCTATGAGATTAAAAACTGCTTATTAATATTGATGTGGCTTAAAAACAAAAACAATAACCAATATAACCCAAAAGTTAATGCTAAATTTTCTGCTAAAAACTCTAATGAAAAGCAATATGCAGTTTTAAGGGTGTGTGTGTGTGTGTGTGTGTGTGTGTGCATGTGTGTGTGAGATTTTCAGACGTACGCCAACTCTCTGGTCAACAGAAAGAAATGCTGTTTGAGGTAATAGACGTGCTCTGGTTGTATTCCAGTGATGACGACAGCTGTAAAACTCTCCTTTCCAATTTCTTCATTCACAATGGACTGCAGAAACATCTCCTCGCTTTTGTCCACATGTGAACAATCTCCAGGCTGCACAGAAAACACACAAGCTTTGAAACTAAATCCAGAGGCCAACAATAGCCGCGTTTCCATCCTATTATGCAACAAATCTTTTCAAATCTCGCTAATAAATTAAATAAATAATGTCAAATGCAAATTAGGTGCATTTTATCAAGTTAGAGCGGCTGACTGTAGTATTGGTAACCTAGCAACCAACAGTAACCAAGGAGGTAATGGAGGTAGCTGATTGGTCACATGGGTGTAACGTTCACCAAGTCAGAGTTTATTCGGCAAATGTGATGTTCATGTTAACTCTTTTTTTTTGGTCTAAAACCACTTAAAGTGAGTGCACAAACAATTTTGCGAATATTCAAATATTTGGCATTTCCAACCTAGTGATTTACACATGATGACTTACACCTCACTCACCTTCCTGTTTCTAATAAAGCCTGAATAAATGTCTTCCTTGTTCTTCTCCTTGCGCTCGAAGTCATCTTTAGACATGATAAATTCATGGACATCTGGAGAGCTGGCAGGTTTACTGATCATCTGAAACACATAAAAATCTACATTTTACTGTATGTTTCACAGTGGTTATTAAATTCAAATGTTCACTTTGCTTTTGTGCCTGTTCTCTTACAGAAACATTATTTATCATCCATTTATTTTAAAAAATGATCATTAAATGGAACTTAATATGCTTCCTTTATCAGAATATAAGTAAATAAATAAAAGAAAAATAGAAAATAAAGAAAAAAGTAAATATTAATAAAATATAATACAATTTAAATATAATTATATTTATTATACTGTAACATAAAATAATAAATATAGTATAAATAAGTTTGTGTTTTCTGTTTATTTTTAAACTGAGAAAGCAAACTTCCCTTGTTCTTTTGACATATATAATAGTTCATAATGCTATAAAAACATCCTGTAAGTTGCAGACATCAGAACCTTGAAATTACCCTAAAACTGTCTGACAAAAGATTTTGGAATTTTCTAGTCTATGATGTAATAGTGTTGCTAAGCTCCGCCTCCGCAGAAGATTGACGCCTACTTCTAATTCACTGCCTGTTACGTCTGTTAACATGCAAAATCGTCGGCCAATAAAAGCAGTGGGCTCTTACTTTAAATTTACAATAGGCCACACCCATTCAGACAGATGTCTGATGAGGGTCAAAAAGAGGACAAAAAAAAATAAATAGTCAATTATTTCAAGAGTTTGTTCACCTTCAAATAAATGACAAAATTTATTCACCCTCATTTTGCACCAAAGCAATGAAACTTTTGTTTCTTTGAAAAACAAATGAAAATACTTTTGATATTTCTCATCTGTATTCTTTATGTTTTTATTGAGGATGTTTTATATTTTAAAGATTAATCATGATTAAATCACATCCAAAATAAAAGTTTGTGTTGACATAATAAATATACACAGTACACACACATACAGTTGAAGTCAGAATTATTAGCCCCCCTGAATTATTAGCCCCCGTTTATTTTTTTCCCAAATTTCTGTTTAACGGAGAGAAGATTTGTTCAACACATTTCTAAACATAATAGTTTTAATAACTCATTTCTAATAACTGATTTATTTTATCTTTGCCATGATGACAGCACAAAATATTTTACTAGATATTTCTCAAGACACTTCTGTACAGCTTAAAGTGACATTTAAAGGCTTAACTAGGTTAATTAGGTTAACTAGACTTACGCTTAAAGGGGCGAAAAATTGTGACCTAAAAAATTTAAAACTGCTTTTATTCTAGCTGAAATAAAACAAATAAGACTTTCTCCAGAAGAAAAAATATTATCAGACATACTGTGAAAATTTCCTTGCTCTGTTAAACAATTTAGTAAATATTTAAAAAAGAAAAAAAAAAAAGAAAAATCAAACGGGGGCGAATACTTCTGACTTCAACTGCATATTATGTATATATAAATACACACATGCATGCATATATTTGAGAAAATGTTTGTATATTTAGATATATAATTTGTATCATATGCATATATTTTCTAAATGTAAATATCCATTTAACAAAATTGTTTTGTGTAGTTATGTTTATATGCATGTGTGTGTATCACATATACATGATAAATATATATATGTGATAAATATATAATATACACACACACACATATATGATGTCAAAACAAACCTTTTTTATTTTGGATGCGATTATTACGATTCATTTTTGGCCAGCACTAATTTTACATTTGTACTACAACGTAACTTTGCTTTAATTTAGTCTTTTCGATCTTTAGTTTGTTTTAAATACTTCTGTATACAACTAATAAGTGAAGTAATATGCTCTAATACATTTTGTTCATGTACTGAAAGTTTTTGCAATCAAATGAATGGAGTTATTCAATGTTGCAGTACTAATTACACTGAAATATCTATGCAATGCATTTTAACATTGAAAAACTTCACACATTTCAGCTTTTCTGACTATCTGCTGCATTCATTTGAAAGTATAAAACTTGTTGCATAAAAGTAAATGAACTAGATGCAAACATACTCTGACAGACTGGCCGATGTAAAACACAGCCTGTTTTCCTCCGACTCCAAAATATGAGATGTCACTGTTCAGACTGCGTGGAACTGGATCCGGTTGCACATATCCGGCTTCTTCACTGCATGCACAATTAAAAAAAAAGAAAAAAAAAGCTGATGTTTAATCAAGGCTTCATTAGACAATTTGCAACCAAATCTATTAGGGATGCACCGATGTGTCAGCCGCCTATATGTGATTCATTTAAAGCTCTGCAATATATATATATATATTTTAAAAAATGACGATTTATTAACTATAAAAAGGAAATGAGTTGCACATATTTTAAATAATCCATTTTAAAATAAAAAAAACTTCAAACAGCAATATCATTAAAAACTTGCAAAAGAACTAAATATAATTGGTACAAATGATCAGATCTGTGGCAATTTACATTTAAGAATATGTTTATAATATGCTGACCAAACATCTTCATCTTACATTACATTAAAACTAAGGTGAATTATAGGCATAAGCCGATATTCAACAATTCAGTATATCATAATAATGAACATGCACAATATTGTTACTGTGGGCACTTCAAAATTACCATGAATAATTATTTATTATTTAAACATTTGCATTGCTTTTTTTAAGAATATGCAGATTGTTGTATTTCAGAGGTTGTTCATCACCGCAGCAAATGCATAAATACTTAATAGGCATTTAAATATTTTTATTTAAAAAAATACGGTATAAAGTCTCTTTAGGAAAAAAGGCTAAGTACAAGAAGACATTCATTCCCACTGCCATCTTTCTTTTTAAAATAGGATCTTAAAATAATTGTGTAAGTATATTTATGTTTTGCTGTTGTGTATGAGCCTCTGTCTAAAGACATTTTCTAACCCCTGTGAAAATAGACAACAAAGTTTATTGAACTGAATTTTCACATTTTCATATGTTAATCTGTCCTACATCATTGAAAATTCTATTTACAGGCATTTTGTTCATTAACTCTGTACAGTAAGGTTTCATTGGTTAACATCAGTTAATTTAACTAAAGTCAATGTAATGACAACGTTTAATGATCTTTGGTGAGGTTAATTTCTTAGTTAATGACTAATAATGCATTAAAATAAAAAGTTGTAATCATTTTATTAAACTAATAAAATTAAGTTGTATCTTGTAAATTAACTTTAACAAGGCTATTTCTCACTGTTACTACCTAATAACTACCTTCTACTAAAGAGACTTTATTGTAAAGTGTTACCTATTGTACTTTATAACCATTTTGCAATTTCATTTGTTTAAAACATTTATTTACTTATTATTATTATTATTTCTTCTTCGTTTATTTATGTTCATCATGCTTATTTGATCATACTTTTATATACAGTTAATATATAGTATCTCTAACAGTGATTTTACACATTTCTTAGTTTATTTACATTCCTACCAAGATGTTTATGGGTGGGGAGTGGGTACCAAATGTTGGTTAGTTCTAGTTTGAACTTAGGCATAAAACAAAGAGTAAAAATGCAGACAATGTTTGTTCTTTGTGTTGTTCTTTGTTTTGTTTTTTTTAATATCATATCTGTCTAATAAAGTATATATATATAAATAAAAAAAATAAAAAAACATTTATTTACTATGAACATTTATACAATAATACAGGGGTTATTATAGTTGTTAAAGTAAACTTTTTTGCAGCTTAGGTCAATATGAAATTACAATATACCATGAAAAAAGCTTCAGCAATTTATCACAACAAGAACATTTGACACTGAAGGTTGCCTGTTACGTTGCATTTAAAGAGAGCATGAAAAGACTGATTAGATTCAATCCCGCTTCCAGGGAATGTGTTTTGCAAGTATCTGATCTTCCTACTGAAAGCAGGAAACAAAGTGTGTGAGAATCTTTACATGTGACTAGCTTTTGTGACCTGGTGCTGCTTGAATGATCTTGTACTGTTATCTGAAGGGGCCATATTGACTGGAGCTCACAGTGGGGGTTGTTTCCTTTATTGTCATTTACTGTTATTTTAAGGTGTCAGTGCTGAGGCTGTGTGTAAAGATCAACATCTTTATGGGCCTGTTTACACCTGGTCACTTCATGTGTTTTCTCTGATCCGATTTGTGAAAACGTTTGCATTTACACTTGACCACATAAATGAGTCTCTGTCAAACGGATATGAATGCAAATTTAACTAGGTTACATTGACTAAACACACTGCATTTTATTTAAATAATATGATTTTAGATTATATTATTTTATTTAGATAATTTTATTTTTGTCTGATCCGATTCAGTGGGCGTCACGGTGGCGCAGTGGGTAGCATGATCGCCTCACAGCAAGAAGGTCGCTGGTTCGAGCCTCGGCTGGGTCAGTTGGCATTTCTGTGTGGAGTTTGCATGTTCTCCCCGTGTTCGCGTGGGTTTCCTCCGGGTGCTCCGGTTTCCCCCACAAGTCTATAGACATGCACTATAGGTGAATTGGGTAGGCTAAATTGTCTGTAGTGTATATGTGTGAATGAGAGTGTATGGATGTTTCCCAGAGATGGGTTGCAGCTGGAAGGGCATCCGCTGCGTAAAACATATGCTGGATAAGTTGGCGGTTCAATTCGCTGTGGCGACCCCAGATTAATAAAGGGACTAAGCCGGAAAGAAAATGAATGAATGAATGAATGAATGAATGAATGAATGAATGAATGATCCGATTCAGAGATCGACTGAATAGATTCAACTATAGGGAAGTTTTTAAAATTAGCCTATTTACAAAAAAAGTGGAGTGTTCCTTTAAAGGGGACCTATTATGCCTCTTTTTACAAGATGTAAAATAAGTGATGGCCCATAGAGTGTGTATGTGAAGTTTCAGCTCCGAATACATCACAAATAATCTTTTATAACTCTCTGAAACTGACCCTTTTAGGCTTTGATCCTAATTGTGGCATTTTGGTGACTGTCACTTTAAATTCAAATGAGATTGTGTTCTTTTCAAAAGAGGGTGGAGCTACAAATGCCTATGTGTCACCATAGCAGCAGATTAAAAAAAAAAAAACAGTGGCAAAATTTGCATTTAGAAAGTATAAACCTGATATAAACATCCAAAGTTCACAGTTTATCGCTTTCACATAATTGAATCAACGATTTGTGACATCACCTCATACTTCAGTTTCTCATCAAATCTTCTGACCAATCAAATGCTCTCTCGCATCTGACATGCCCCGCCCCCTTCTTCTCATTTGCTTTTCATTCAATGCACTTGAGCTCAACCACTCACATTGGCAGAGCTGTGATAAAACAAAACGCTATTAGCTGCTTTTTTAAAAGGGAGGGGCTATATGCCCCGCCCTCTCTTCATGTTTCAACATCGAATAAAAAAAAAAATACACACTTCAATGCACTTCATGACACCTTTAAGAGAAAGCTCATTGCATTTCATAATAAATAAAAAGTGCATGTATGATTATGAAGAGCGCACCTTTGAAATGTGCCGTTTTCTCGGATGAACTTGGACAGTCGGTAAACGGCCCAGTTGTTGAGCTGTTTGGATGTCATTCCACAGCCATTGTCCATCACCACGACCGCAGGTCCTCCCTGAGCCTCATCAAACAGCTGGAAAACACACACAGATAATAAAGAAAATGTGTTAACTGCTCGTTGTTATTAATGTGATTTAATTGAATGTTTGTTCATGTCAATTACAGAGTAAAGTGTAAGCCTAATGCGTGTACTGTATATAAGCCTGAAATTATTCATACCCCTGGCAAATTCTATGACTTAAAGTTTTTGTTCAAATGTAAATAAAAGCATGGGCGACATGGTGGCTCATGGTGGGACAGCTGTTAGCACTGTCGCCTTACAGCAAGAAGGTCGCTGGTTCGAGTCCCGGCTGGGTTAGTTGGCATTTCTGTGTGGAGTTTGCATGTTCTCCCCGTGTTGGCGTGGGTTTCCTCCACAGTCCAAACACATGAGCTATAGGTGAATTGATTACACTAAATTGGCCGTAGTGTATGAGTGTGTGTGTGTGTGTGAGAATGAGTGTGTATGGGTGTTTCCCAGCACTGGGTTGCAGCTGCAAGGGCATCTGCTGTGTAAAACACGGATAAGATTTCAGTTCATTCTGCTGTGGCGACCCCTGATGAATAAAGGGACTAAGCCGAAGGAAAATTAATGAATTATTATCATCATCATCATCATCATCGTGGCGTGGGTTTCCTTCGGGTGCTCCGGTTTCCAACCCAGTCCAAACACATGCGCTATAGGTGAATTAAAGAAACTAAATTGGCTGTAGTGTATGAGTGTGTATGTGAATGAGTGCAGCTGGAAGGCCATCCGCTGTGTAAAACATATGCTGGATAAGTTGGTGGTTCATTCCACTGTGGGACCCCTGATGAATAAAGGGACTAAGCCGAAGGAAAAATGAATGAATGAATAAATAGAAGCTGAGAAATATTATTTTCCACAATTGTACATCATCTTGTTATCTTTTGGGAGAAGCCTGTGTCATTTCAGGTAAAAAAAACAACAACTTGCTGGTTGAATAAAAGTAACTTGCAGTGAGAATTTGGCAGGGGTATGAATAATTTTGGGAATAATAATAAAGGGCTTAGTCCCTTATTTATCAGGGGTCGCCACAGCAGAATGAACCGCCAACTATTCTGGCATATGTTTTACACAGCAGATGCCCTTCCAGTCACAACCCAGTACTAGGAAACATATTTAGTTTTAGTTTCAGTTTTAGTAAGAGTTAAAAAAAAACACATCCTGTGTCAACCAAAACACAGTTTAGGGTTTGCATAGCTTACACTAACTCTTGTGCAAACCTCTTATTAATAAAAATAAAATAATTGTTTGAACAAACACTGAAACCAAAACCACACAAATGCAATGAAAAGAACAAGAATTTGCAAGTTAATAAATAAAGTTGCAAAAATAAATAAATAAATAAATAAATAAATTTCAACGAATACATGTTTTATGTTTCTCTTAATTTTCCCTGTTCGTTAAAAATTTATTTAATATTGTTCCCCAATATGGTGGCACGGTGGCTCAGTGGTTAGCACCGTCACCTCATAGCAAGAAGGTTGCTGGTTCGAGTCCTGGCTGGGCCGGTTGGCATTTGTGTGTGAAGTTTGCATGTTCTCTGAAAATAACATTATCCTACATTCATTTTTTAATGTGTTTTTAAAGATAAATGAAGGTTATACAGTGTGTTGTTAATTGCAGAGCTCCTCTATTAAAAAAAACCCTGCAAGTTCTGAAAGAGATCAAGGCTCAGCCAGGTCAGAAAAAGTAACTCAAAAGTATTACTTACTAACGCAATTAACTTTTTTGGGGAGTAACTCAATATTGTAATGCATTACTTTCAAAAGTAACACTGTATGATGATGATGATGATGATGATAGATATATACATATATATATATATATATATATATACACACATACATACATACATACATACATACATATACATATATATATATATATAAATATATACACACACATATACATACATACATACATACATACATACATA
>CAIGQV010019101.1:2926130-2938783 GCA_903798115.1 Danio jaintianensis
GTGTGTGTGTGTGTGTGTGTGTGTGTGTGTGTGTGTGTGTGTGTGTGCGCGCGCAGTACATTTTTACATGCCAAATGCATTTGATGTATATTTCTAAATAAACTTTATATGCTGTATTTTTTGGAGTAAATGATTGAATGACCATTCCCTTTAAGATATTTATTTGTTGATTTATAAATTTTTATATAAATATTATTTACCTTATATTAGTTGGCAGTAGGCACTCACTCTGGAACAATAATTAATTGCATCCCCTTTTGGCCCTTATTGCTATACAGATAAAATACCAAAATAAAAACCTTCTCGTTTATAAACATGACCAAATGTGAGTTACGCAATCAGAGTCTATTTTTGTTCATTTTGAAGACATCAATTCGTGTTTGTGTTACTGAGAGAGCTGACACTCTGTCAGTTTATGATGGCAATGGAATTGTACATTTAAAACAGAAGCATTAAACATGCTGTCAGTGTGATCGACAGGAGAAGGAAACACAGACAAACTCACAAGCTGTGATGCATGACTGAAATCCACCGC
Organism: Danio jaintianensis; assembly: GCA_903798115.1. Classification (NCBI taxonomy): domain Eukaryota; kingdom Metazoa; phylum Chordata; class Actinopteri; order Cypriniformes; family Danionidae; genus Danio; species Danio jaintianensis. The sequence continues at coordinate 2,926,666 of CAIGQV010019101.1, forward strand.
TTGACATTTGCACCTGAAATCAGCCTTATTAATGATCACCGGCTCTTTGTGTATTCGTACAACAATCACACATTTTCCATCTCAGTGTCAGATGCAGTTTCATGGTTATACAAACATGGTGAATTACGAAATGTAGGTATAAGGTAATATAAGTAAAAACTGAAAAAAGGTATCAACAACCTATAAAAGAAATGAAAAGTAACTATTACCTTTCATTGAAACTACTTTAAAAAAACTTATGCTGTTTTTGAATCAAGATGACAGCAACTTTTCCTTTATATTCTTTATATTATTTTCAACTTGCCATTTTTTTTGTATAACGTTTTCAGTTTAAGTTAACTATTGTATTGATGAACTTATTGTTTTAACATTTAATGTTAAAATATGATCCTTTTAGAGTGTTAAAGGGGTGGTCCAGAGTGTATTTTTAAGGCTTGGTTGTCTTTATAAGATGCAAAGCAATGTGTGCTCATGCTTCATTTGTAGAAAATCACGTTATTTTTTCCTAAATCTTGCTTTGATTATATACAGCTACTCTGCTAACATGAAAACCACTGTCATATTTCCTAGTTCCTCTGAAAGGCCCGCCCTCATGAGGCTCTGATTGGTCAGCTAACATAATGTGCTGTGATTCGCGGATCGGTTCCACGTCACCAAGAAGCGTCACGCCCCTACAAGGACACACTTTGTCTATGCTGTGTAAATACTGTCAGTCAGAGTAGCTGTTAGCTGTATCAGTTTAAGCCTGAATCAGACAGAAAATGAAGAGCACACAGCTGAACGTCACGCCTGCTCTCTAAAATAAAATCTGACAAGTGTCTTTCACATATATTTGGGTTATAAGCATGTGTAAGTAATATGAAACATTCACATATCTTTTGCGAGTTTGTTATTTGAGCTGTAGAACGCTCGGAAAGCAGCCGCATAGAGAGACACGCATAGAGAGACACTGCAGCGCTGGTGAAGATTGTGGCTGTTTACAGCGGTTTGACTGATAAATATAAATTTGTTGCTAAATAGTTAGCGGTGCCAAACAGCATTTCCTGTTGTTTACATCCTTGCTACAACATACCGTTAACGCTAGACACTGTGAATGTAATAGATCAATTTTAACAAATAAAAACACTTACAGGTTGTGACTCCACAGCTTCTTCTGTTATGGCTGGAGCTGCTCCCTCGTTGAGTTTTTAGCCGAATCCAGCACTGAACTGGGAGATTCTGGAAGTTCTCCTTTGTCAAATGCTAACGTTATATTTTGTATAATTCTCTGGAACATAATTAAAATTAAACTGTAAGCACTTCTGTCTTTGTGTCGTGTCCTTTGGAAGCCCAAATACAGAAACAGAAGAAGCTCTGCGGAAATAGCAGCGTTTGGACGGCATTTTAGCTTTCTCTGCTATAACATTACAGCGCCTCTGGCCACGCCCCTTTGATGCGCAGGGTGTGTGCACGTAGTGAATGCGCATAACCTGAAGCGTTTGTGATCTCACTAGCCCGGATGTATTTTTTTGTAGCCCTCAAACTTCGTTTGCTGTAGGCTTTGCTAAGCTAACTCTGTAAAAGCCAATGTCTCCCTTTGCATTGAACTTTGAGCATCTTACATTCAGAGATGTTGTTTATGTTCACACCGCTACATTACACATCAACTAAAGTTTCAAATATGATATCGTAGTGGACCACCCCTTTAAAGAATGTTAATGTAAATGAATGTTAATGAATATTATTTTAACATTTAAAATTAAATAAACTGCTTTTAATTAACATGAAGAAATAATGAACAATTAAATTTTTATGAAAAATTAACAAATGCTGTACAAATGCTTATTGTTGGTTTATATATAAATATTTAATTTTAACAGTGCATATTAAAGTCCGCATTAACCAGTAGATGCTGAGACTCTTATTTCAGTATGTTGATTTACTTCCAACTGAAACGGAATATTGAGTAGGGGCGGGGCTTTCTTTTTGCGTATCATTTGTTCATAGCAAGCTAACGGTATTTTGATTTCACACAGGGATTTTTACTCAAAATTTGGCTTTTCCAGTCCCTCATTTCTTATGCAATACTTCAAAATAGCATTAAAGGGCCATGAAACCCCCCTCTTTCGGTTCAAATCTACCTCAGAATTTTTTCAAAAAATGCTTCATGATGGGCGTGGAGAGCTGCGGGCAGAGGGAGGAGTGGGCGTGGCCAGCAGAGCAGGGGAGAAAGAGGGGAGCAAACAACTGTTTGTCAGTCGGCTCACAAAATGAGACACAAACCGTGAGGAGACCCATGATTTTATAGTTTACAAAGTTAAAATGCAAAGAAGTAAATGAATTTAATGCCCTGCTACATTTGTTATTCGTAATTTCATTTACACATAACCACAAATTTTTCTATCATTATAAAGATAATCATGTTTATATCAACACTATAAATGAGGAGGACTTCTCTCCTCCTGAACCCCCGGGTCTGAATGCAGACACAGTCGAGCAGTGCAGCAGGTCTCTTGCCCTGTCTATTCCAACCATTAGCCCTGCCAGTAATCTGTATGATTTAAACATAGGTGATCACAGCAACAAACTCAACTGATAAAAGACAAAGTCCGCTATTCTACAATTCTCGTACAGCTCTCCCGACAAAAATGCTTGCTGCACACAAACAGCTTTGCTGTATCAGCCCTGACAGCATTGCAGGGAAAAACATGCAATAAACCCTGTGGATCATGGAAACAAACACATACGACCCGTGGCGTGCGTGGACACGGTCTCACCCAGTCATTGGGTCTCACAGCTTGGCAGGTCTACCTTGCCTTCGGAAAGCACGTGCTCTCATGAATAATTAAGAAGCAGGGTCTTCTCATAGGATAAGAAAACTCAGCTATGAATAATAATGAGAAACCGACGCGTCATCACTGGACAGGCAGATTCGCGCTACGTCACCGATTTTGATCCTACCTCAAAAATTATTTTAAACCCGGAAAATGAAATTAGCTGACAAAAGCTCAAAATTATAAAATTTTTCCCCACAATTAAAGCTAACAGGTGCTAACGTTGTCTCAACTGATGCTCAACACACAGAAATTTAAAGGCTTAACTAGGTTAACTAGGTTAAAGTTAGGGTAATTAGGAAAGTCATTGTATAACAGTGGTTTGTTCTCAAGACAATCGAAAACAAATATTGCTTAAGGGGACGAATAATATTGAGCTTAAAATGGCTTTAAAACAATTAAGAACTGCTTTTATTCTAGCCGAAATAAAACAAATAAGACTTTCTCCAGAAGAAAAAATATTATAGGAAATACTGAGAAATTTCTTGCTCTGTTAAACATCATTTGGGAAATATTTGAAAAAGGAAGGTGAATAATTCTGACTTCAACTGTATATCTCTGTGTATGCTGTGTGTGTGTGTGTGTGTGTGTGTGTGTGTGTGTGTGTGTGTGTGTGTGTGTGTGTGTGTGTGGTTATGGTAGAAAATGAAGATGACAAGAGACCTTTATTAAATGTGTGTTGTGACTGAGATGTGTGTGTCTTTTGAGTGTGTATCTCCCCACAGCGACGACAGGGGTTCGCCCTCACTGTGCAGATAGCCAAATGTCCTAGAATGCCTCTCAGCGAGATGCGCTTGTCACTCCTGTTGACCTCCGACCTTCTGCTGACAGAAACCGACACGTCAGAAGCTCCCAAACGATAGCTGACGCGCCCCTATGGAGGTCGCCATACTTTGTTTTTAACTCTCTGAATTTCTCACTCACTTTGAAGCAAATTACTTCAAGTGAGCACATGGAGAGAATACATGAAACATTACGTACAAAATGAACTGTTCTGGATGAAATTAGGCACTTAAAGTCCACATAAAATCAAAACTAACCATATTGATTTTGTAAGCTCACATTGCTAGTGTTGTGGTGAACAATTCATCTGTGCATGTCATTAAGAAAAATAAATGATTTGCCCTTATAATCTTTAATTGAGATCTGAAAATGCACTTCCTGTTTGTTTTCAGTTTAATTCTCAGAAGACGTCTGTCTGAGGTATTGGGCGTGGCTATCATACTTAACCACGCCCCTCCAGCTGTCAGTTTTGACAACAAACAGAAATGGTGAAGAGGAGGTGTCTGTTAGGTTGTAATAACTCTCCCCAAACCCTTTTCCCCATCTTTCTGAATAAAATGCCTACTTTACTACATCCAATCAGCTCGCAGTATAAAAAACAAGCCACGCCCACTGTTTGCTCTTTTAATTTTTTAGTTTCTCTAGGAACTGCTTCACAATACGAAAAAAAAAACAGTCGCAGCTTCCAGTTCATGCGGACTTTAAGTAAAATAAGTCAGATTTTACTACAGTAGAAGTCCTCCTTTTCAATATTACTTGAGTCAAAGTGCAAAAGAATTTTGTGGATTTTATATTTACTTAAGTAATAAAAGTAATGTACTTACCGATAAATTCAAGTGAAAACATGTAAAGCCACATTCACAAGCTGAACGCCATTTAGATCGGTTTGTAAAATCAGTGAATCCTTTACTGGAGACTCACTCTGAATGGATCATATTGAATCAGTGGGTTGTTTACTGCTGCGTTCACACCAGACGTGGATGAAGCATCAAGCGCAAGTGATTTACATGTTGAGTCAATGCAAAGACGTCAATAGACATCCTGCGGTGCGTTTCGCGTGAATCGCTCGAGTTGGAACATCTGAACTTCAGCGGACATTCGCGCTGCTTTAACCAGTCAGGAGCTTTCTCTTGTGAGGGGCGTGATTATGACGTAGTGCCTGTTGTTGGTGTCCTGAGGGGAAATCCTCCTGACGACACCGGACAACAGCTCATCAAACTGGGCTCGGCTCAGTCGGAAGCACTGCTGAAAGCCTCCATCATCCAGGTATAGTTTCTGGAGGAGTTGATGAACTCACAGAGCTGGGTGCACCTCTGAAAGGATCTAGTGGACTCGGCGCTGAACGAATCTACGCTGTTTTTCAGTGTTCCTAAAGCACATAAACAGCTGTTCTCTCAATAAAATCCATGTTAGCCATTTAACAACGAAACTACAGTCACCGTGCAGACAGAAGCACCGCCCATGACGTGAATCCGCGTTGTGAAGTGAATTTGACGTGCGAATGAAGCGAGTAAACTTAAAATGTTCACACGTCTATTTACGCATGAATAGCGTAATTTATTCGCACGTTCCACGTCTGGTGTGAACACAGGAGACTGGAGACTCACACTGAAAGAATCATTTAAATCAGTGAACGATTTTCTGGAGAATCACTCTGAATGGATAATTTGAATCAGGGAATCGTTTACTGGAGATCACTCTGATTTGTTTGTTTGTTTGAATCAGTGAGTCATTTACTGGAGAATCACTCTGAACGTATCACTTGAATCCCTGAACCATTCTCTGGAGACTCGCTCTGAACAGATCATTTGAATCAGTGGGTTGCAGACTCAGTCCTATTAACAAACTAATTGTTCAGTCCAATTTCTGAACCGATTTAACAGGTTAACTGATAAAATTTCATATTTTTTAAATATTAAACAGCACTGTCTCATCTCTGAGCAGCTGACACTTTCTCCCCTTCATTTTTACTTCACTTCACTATTCAGGAAATGTAGTGGAGTAAAAAGTACAATATTTTTTTATATATAAAAATTTTTTCAAGTGACAAAATATCTTTCAACTAATACTGTAAACAAAGAAATACATAATAAAATACATAATAATAGCCATAAAGGGACTTAAATATAAATATAAACAAACTATTTATATCTATTTCTATTTTTCAACCAATATCTAGATATCTTTTCTGGGCTTAAACATGAAAGGTCTGAAAGTTTTGCAGATAATACAATTTAAACCCATCCTGTCCTAATAAAAATCACAAACTCAAAAACATAACCCAATAAATTTTCAAGCACACACAAGAGAAATCTGCTTTGATGTTACATCCCAGCTCCAGTTCAATAATTCAGTCTGAAAACAGCGAACCGCGTGTGTTTGTGTGTGTTGACGAGGACGTGAGTTTCCCGCCGGACGTTCTCAAGCCTCAGAGTGAGGAAAGCGGTAAATTTTTCATCTGCATCTGTCAACCAAAAGATTCGTGGACACGCAGAAACACATGCCCAGATTTGTTGTATCACTCAGAGTTAATGTTTAATGTTACTGGCCTGCTTTCATTCACATATGAAGATGAAAGGAAAAAAACAGAGGAAGTAGATTTTTCGCTGTATGTAAGTTTTTGACTCTTCTAAAGCATAAAAACACCATAATATGTTTGCAGATACTTAAGAAACATGCTGAGTGAACACTCATGTTTACATGAAAAACAATGCTGAAGTCAGATATTCTGCTTTGAAAATGTGCGTTACGTGCCGGAACGTCTGTCTTTGTTTTGGTTCTTTTAACCCGCCCACTGCCACTTTAGCCAATTATATTTCAGCACCCCGGGTTACCTAGCAGTTGCAGATCGCTGGAGAACTACAATTCTGCCACCATATGAAATACAACTCCCAGAAGTCTTTGAACTCACACACCAGTTCCTGATCCCTCCTGATTACACATACACAGCTGTAGCTCTTGAAGACTAATTAGTAGGACTATAAAGACACCTCATTCACACACTCTTGGCTGAGTCTTTTTATACTGTAAGTGAGCCTTACGAAGCGTTTCTTTGTCTTGACTTGCCGTGTTTTTGACCTTTGCTTTGTTTTATTGTTTACGTTGTTTTGCCGCCTGCCCCGACCATTCGCCTGTACTCTGACTAACTTTGAATTACCTACCTGCTCCTGTCTGTCCCTGTTTTGACCTTTGCCTGCCTGACGATTCTTAATAAACTGCATTTGGATCCTCATCTCTGTTGTACCCGACTCATTACAGACTTACTTCCACAGTATTTTTTTTCTTACTATAGAATTCAATGGCTTCCAGCAGCCTGCATTCCTCAAATTATCTTAAGAAATTCCTAAATGCTTAAAACTACATGAGGGATAATAAATGATTAGGTAATTTTTCATTTTTTCATCCTATAAAACCTGAATGATGTTTACCTCCACATACTTCCATACAGCAAACTCTTCCTTATACAATATACCTCCACACCATCACAACAGAGCTCCAGGATCCCATAAAAGAAGCGGAAATGTCTTTGTTTTGGTGCCAACCTTGCCTTTTGAGTAAATTATGAATATGTTCCAGTACTTCCTACAAGACAACCTGAAAGACATCGGCGCACTGACATGAAGGAGACACTAATGTGAGAATGAAGGTTTTATTATTATTGCCTTTTGGATTATTGCAGAGAAATAAGCACTGTGACATCTCTAATGCAGACAGCTTTTGTAAATTCTGAAGACAAAATGCAGGTAAAACATTAACATAGGCTATAATTCCATATGAAAGATACTATAGTAATTTATAGTAAATACTAGTGTTTGAACTATACTATAGTAAAATATATTATACTGTATATATTACAGTATTTATAACTCTTTGTTAATGAACCAGCATACTGTAGTATTAACTATAGTGAACTGATTAACTAATAAATACTGTAGTATACTTTTTTGGACCAACCTAAATGTTTTTACTACGTTAAACTGTGGTGTATTGTAGTATAATAAACCCCTATATTATACTTGTATTATATAATTAATTGTATTATAATTATAATGTAAAAATCAAGTTGTCTTGTTGTTTAATAGAATTACCCCAACAGAATAATTCAAGCATTGGTTGAAAAACACTATAGTATTTACTTCAAATTATTATAGTTGCTTTATCACACGGGATCTTATGAAAATTACCTATGTTTTATAAAAAGTAGCAATGATTAACATTCATGCAACCATATATTAACTACAAATACCATAGTTAAACTGGTTATTGAACTAAAACCATGGTTGTTTACCATGATTTAACTACAATAAACATGTTTTTTGGGGTGTTTGTTTGTTGTAAAATCAAGAGTGAATCAACTGCATGACTTCACCATCAGCACCGTTAAACTTCTGACAGCTCTTTCAGTATTAAAAACATTTGGTAACACTTTATTTTAGACGTTACATGTACTTACTATAGCTATTTCCATTAATTTAACCACATTGAAGCTAATTGATTCGATATATCAACAAGCAATTAAAATTATGGACTTAAAGCCTATGCGATGGCATCATTGTGAGGTTTTATGTAAGCATAACCTTTTTAGTTTTGATAGTTTTATTAAGTTTAATTATCTTAAATAGTTTTTTAAATGTTTAAATAATCATGTACCAATGCTGTTTTCTGATCTAATCACTAGGCATCAATCCTCTCATAGAGTAACGGCTAATGGTGACTGTCTTGTGCCAAAGTGTAAGACCTCCTTTGGTCAATCTGTTTTCTCTGTTAATGGAACCAAATTGTGGAATGATTTACCTGTTAGCCTAAAATTGGAAAGTAATGTAAATGTGTTAACTTAAAAAGTGGTTAAAAACAAAACAGCAGTGTTTACACAGATAGTCTACTATTAGTTTGTTTGATCATGCCGCCTTTGCTTTTGCCTTATTGCAATTTTATGTAAAGAATTATAATGTTGTGTATATGTATCTATTCTATTTTCATTTTATGTCAAGCCTCCCTTGGACAGGCGTTAAAAATAAGCAAGTCTGCTAAAACATTTAAACAAATGCATTTGTGTTGTGCATAAGTGTTAACCAAATGCATTTGGTTGTCCAGTGTAATTGATTAATAATAAATTAATTAATTAATTAAATTATGCATAATTCCATGTAACTAACCCTACATCTAACCCACATTCTAATCCTAATGTACATATAATTAATTAATATTCCTCAGTATTTAAATGAACAGTGTTTAAATAAATGAACGACACCTTAAAATAAAGTGTTACCAAACATTCTGCCATGAATAAACCTTGAGTTATAGTTTGCAAGAGCATAATTACAGTAAAGCTATATGATAGTAGATGAGCTTGCCTGTGCACTTTGATGGTGTTTAATGTCCCAGACAAGCTTTCCAAGACAATGAAAGCTTTGAGATAAATCATTAAGGGGTAATACTGATGTATTCAGTGCTGTAGAATAAATTGTGATGATATCGTGAACTTGTTTTTACCACAGATGCTACTTCAGGTGTTTAACCGAAAGTCCATTGACCTCTCGATTGGGGTATACCATGAAAACGTCCCTCTTTTTTGATTGCTGGAAGTTAGTGTACAGTATGTCAGACCTCTGGATGTTTTTTCCCAGCATGCAAACTGCTGATCCTGTTTTTGTGTTTCAATATCCCACCGTGAATTCATTAGCTCATTCTGAACACTGTGTTAAATGCCATTAGCCAATTAGCCTCCTGTAGGCTGCACTGTCACACAAACAGCATGAGAGTTCACACAACACACACAAACGAACCGAGACTTACAAAGCAAAAATAATAAATAATACATAAAATCAATTATGGTTAAATCTTCGACCGGACTCTGATTGGTTGGTGGCAAATGATTGACAGTGGAATCTTAGCCCCGCCCCTTTTAACATTTGTTATTTATTTCGCAGAGAAGAAGATTGTGTTTTCAAAGATGAGATTTAATGTCAAAGTACGTTTATTTTTGTACATATATGCGGTATTTGTATATCTTTTTAAGAAAATTTACATTGTAGCCTATGTTTGAATGCTCTGTAGCTGTTTAAAGTCTCAGAGAAATCAAAAAGAACGGTTTTTAGCATAGTGTTAGTATCAATATGTTAGCTAATGCTTGCCAGATGCTAAACTGAATTAGCCTAGTAACGTTAAACTGTAGGAAGCGCAATAATGGATACATTAATTATATCCTTACTTCGTTTTACTTCATAAAACGCCATTTTTCCAAGACAATTAGACGTAAAAGATTTCATTAAAAACTTAAGACCTCATTTGTCCGAGTTAAAAGGTTAAAGGCTACGTACTTGTGTGTTTGGTGTAGTGTTAATGTATTTTAGTCTGAAGCAGTATTCTTTCAGCTCTTAGAAGCTGCATACACTGAAAAAATGACACTTTGAACCAACTTTTAATTTGTTACAGCTAATTGTTTTGTTGTTTTTCTCAAAGTATAATATAACTTTGGTTTAATCTATTAAATTTAGTTTAATCCAAATCAAAAACATTAAAATGGCTTAAAATATTTCTGATTATTGTTTATACCCTGAAATAAAATGTCGTATAAATGCTTTACATCACATTTTTGATAATGCCGATGTTCTGAAAAAAACCCATTTAATTTTTTTAACAACATTTTTGTACCACCTGATTATATAGTGCGGACATCATTGTGGCACTGAACACTTTTTTTTCCAAACATATCACATTACGAAGGTAAAAAAATGGGTCATAATTAATTGATATTTCATTTCACACCCTCAGACACACTGGAGAAGAAAAGAATCAAAAAGGACAACCTGAGAAGGGACCATATGTTAAAACAAAACCTCAATCAAAAAGGTAAATAATAGTGAAAAACGGCAAGGAAAGAAAGAAAGAAGTTAAAGGGCTGGCAATTAGAGCGAGTGACAGTGTTACAGAAGAAAGAATACTTCTCTCTGGATAAGGTCTCGGTCATTAGCGCTTGCTTTTCCCTTGCAAATGTTATACCATTGACATTTCCAGCAAAACGCAGTCTTTTATTCCACTATAATGACCTCCTAAAGGTTAATTATCCTGTTAAATCTCAAATCCTCACCCTTTACTGTTCTGATCAACTATCTTTTTTTCATAACAAAGCTTTGTTGACAGCTCTCTGCAAAGCTCTGAAGTTTATATTAGCGCAAGTTACTGTCCAATCAGATAGAGCTAAATTAGCAGAGAACTATATTGCTTCTCATATCGCTGTACAAACAATGATACTAACAAGTACTGAACTTCTCAGAGAGGGATTTTTTCTCTTTGTCTGTTTGCTTTTCATTGGAAGTCAATGCGAAGATTTTATTGAACTGGATTTTCAGTGGCCATAAAAAAGACTGTCTCCTTCGTAACAGGATATTGCATTTTAGATGCATTTAAAAATGAATCAGTAGTCATGTAACTTTGCTAAATACATATCTGTAGCCAATTACATAGAGTTTATTGAAAACTTAGTATTGCAGTATTATGTTTTGTTGTAAATGTAAATAGCAGACAAAGATCAACACTTTTAGCTCTGACCCATAATTAAAAGTGGATTGTAATTGTAATGGGAACTGGACGCTGGACAACGGAGAGAGGATCCAAATGCAGGTTTTATTAAGAATAGTCAGGCAAGCAATGGTCAACACGGGCAAACAGATGTATACAGGAAATCCAGAATCGTACTCAAAAACACAGGCAGATGGTCAAAAGGCAGGCAGCAGACAGGGTAAAACACCACAAGGCACAGGATCAAAAACAAGGCAGGACAAGACAAGGAAAACGCGTCACAATGTTCACTTTACAGCTAGCAAGACTCAGCCACAATGTGTGTGTTTGTGCTGCTTAAATAGTCCATGTAATCACTGATGAGCGGCTTCAGCTGTGTCTGTGTGTGTCTCATCACCGGAACTAGGAGCAGGTGTGTGTATGCGAAGTGCATGTATGGAGTTGTAGTCCATAAAGTGGCGGATTTGTAGTCCGTTTGTAATCAGTGTATATGCCAGCGATCTGTGCAGACTGGATCGCTGGTGATCGTGACAGAGCCCCCCCTCTAAGAGCGGCTTCCAGATGCTCCAATTACATACCTGGAGGGAGGTGGACCGGAGGTGGAACAGGGGGAGGGACGGAGGGCCAGGACCATGCAGCGGAGGTGTGTCTGGAGCGTGGAGCTGCGGAGGACCCGGAGCGTGGAGCTGCGGAGGACTCGGAGCGTGGAGCTGCGGAGGACCCGGAGCGTGGAGCTGCGGAGAGTCTGGAGCGTGGAGCTGCGGAGGGCCTGGAGCATGGAGCTGCAGTATGTCTGGGGGCTTAGGTTTAGTAGGCACAGGCGGGTCATACGCCCACAGTGGGTCTGGAGGCTTTTGTTCAGGAGGCACTGGCAGTTCATATAACCCCAGCGAGTCAGGAGGCTTTGGTTCAGGAGGCACTGACAGTTCATCAAACCCCAGCGGGTCAGGAGGCTTTGGTTCAGGAGGCACTGGCAGTTCATCAAACCCCAGCGGGTCAGG
>CAIGQV010019101.1:2947823-2962945 GCA_903798115.1 Danio jaintianensis
AATCCAATCCAATACCTAAACCCAACTACTACCTTATTAACTATTAATAAGCAGCAAATTAGGAGTTTGAGGCAAAAGTCATAGTTAATGGTTTGTTAACAAGTACTAATTATCACTAAATAGTGGCTTATTACTTGCCTATAATTAAGATATTAGCTGTTTACTTATAAAGAACATATTTTGCATATTATTCTACATCCCTAATCCAATACCTAAACCCAACTGCTACCTTAAAAACTAGTAAATAAGCAGCAAATTAGGAGTTTATTGAGTTTAATGGTTTGTTAATAGCGAGAATTGTAGCTTAAAATAAAATGTGATTGCCCTTTTTAACCCAAATTACTAAATTCGGACAGTGAATTGTCTGAATGTTTGCTTGCGATCAGTCAACAAGCTGAATGTAATGGAGTCAGTAAAGGTCAGTGTTTTTGCCTGCTGTGCTGCAGCCACGCAGGTGTCCAGTGTGAGATTATTAGCTCTGATCTGTTCTGACGGGAACTAAAAGGTTCTCCTTATCCTGGTGTCTTTGCACTGTAACACCAGTCAGCCTGGTGGGAGAAACACACAAATACACACACATACTGTAGACAGGTGTACCTTTCCCTTTACATTTAAGTCACTTGTGCATGAGGCTTTTCTTTTCAACACTAAAGTGTGATATGGCTTTTTTTTTCTCATGGCTTTTTGTTTTGCGTTTAACGTCACATTTTACTTCCTCATTAGATGACTTTTTTTAATCTGATGCATCATATGAGACCCTGGACCTCAAAACCAGTCGGTATATTTGTGGAAAAAGCTAAAAAAATGCATTGTATGGAGTCAAATGATCAACTGTAAGCCAATTATTATTAAAATAATATTGTAAAATTATCTTCAGTGAACAAGTTTAGTAAATTTCCCTTTGTAAGTATATTAAAATGTAATTTTTTATTAGTAATATGCATTGCTAAGTACTTAATTTAGAAAATTTATTGGTGATTTTCTCAATATTTGGCTTTTTCTGAACCCTCAGATTCCAAATATTTGTATCTCGGCCAAATATCGTCCAATCACATCAATGGAAAGCTTATTATAAATGAATGAATAAATCACAATTACCAACAATTGACACTTATAACTGGTTTTGTGGTCCACATATATTCTGGCATTTGGTTTTTAATATAATACAGTTTGCATCAATTGCAAGTGTGTTATATTTACTGTACGTGTAAGTTATTCATACATCACTTTCCTCGTAACTTATGAGAGTTTCAAAGATTAGACGGAGTTATGTTGTTTACAAAAATTTATTCATACAAATCTTACAGCACAGTTTTTTTTTGTTGTTGTTTTTTATCTCGTTTTGTTTCTTACATATATATATATATAATGGAGACCCTGTGTGGCTCCCATGTGTTATAGCACTAATGATCAACACAAGACACAGAGATCGATCTCAACGTTTAAGTAAGGCTTCGGGCACTATCAGTTTCTGCACACAAAATGAATTTCAAGATTGATCATGTTTAATGAACGCTGTACAGATACAACACACTATGCATAGAGAAGTTAACCGGAAAGGCAGAGCCGGGTGGCATGTTAACCAATTATGTTATGTGAGAAATATAGGAGACGTGTGAGCAGGTGATTGCAGCATTTGGAGGGCCACTAATGTGCCATCTGAAATTGGTGGCCATTTTAAAGATGAAGCAAAGGCACCCAAGCCGCTAGCTGCCTCCTGTGTCACAAAGCCTGCAGGAATTAAACACAGATTGATTTCACACGTTTGCCCTTTTGCACGCAAACACATACGCAAACACATATGCGAGTACACTGTAAAAAAATATATACAATCAGAAAGTCATGATGAGATATGTTTTTTAAAAGCGAATCAGTTTTCACACTAGTCAGTTTAAGAGTTTCAGTTGAAATGACTTGTAAAGTTAATTTGATTCAACTTAAAAATTTAAGAGAGCATCATTTTTTTACAAAAAACTTCCAGATTCAGGGTATAGGTTATAGGTACACTCTAAAAAAATGCTGGGTGGTATTAACCCAACGTTGGGTCAAATTTGGACAGATCCAACCAACCAACCAACCATTTTTCCAATTACATTTAAATAAAAGATTTTAACCAAACTGTTGGGTTTGTCTATTTGACCCAATATTGGGTTAATACAACCCAGCATTTTTTTAGTGTAAGTTGTAAACTTGGTTTTACCTCAGCATGACGTTACCTTTCATTTAACTTTAATTAACTTAATTAAAACATTTCGTCTTACATGCATAAGGGAGCAATACAGAAATGCTTTCAACAACTTCTTTCAGAGCTGTGAAATTACAAGTACTACACTCTTAAAAATGCTGCGTTGTTGTAACCCAATGTTGGGTCAAATATGTGGTTGGGTGTCCATATTTGACCCAACGTTGAGTTAAAAGAACCCAGCATTTTTGAGTGTAGCCAAATAAATGACAGAAAATGGTAACTCTGAAATTCAAAATGCACAGACAAATGTCTACATTGATACAGTTTTTGTTAGTCAGAAAAACGAAATTATGATTCTGATTTGAGAGAGGTGCATGGTGAGAGAGATAGGATAGAAAATTGTGGGGGGAAAAAAAGAAGAAGAATCACAAACCACTGACTAATAAATTGTAATACACAAGACACAAATTCACAGACAAGGACTTTAATTCTTTGGTGAAGATTCAAAAGGCAACAAAGGCATGTTCAGTAAAAGTCAGGAAGAAGTGGAAAGTGTTTCATCAATTAAGAATGCTGAAGATGACATTTTGACTCAGCGTTATTTGATCAGTTACAGAGTAAATATTTCAGAAAATAATTGAAGGTAGAGTGTTACTAATAGTTGAAAGGTTTGTGCAAGAGATGAATGACTTGGATTTAAGCCAAAGATGGGAAGTGAAGAATTTCATGTGAGTAAAAGCGTATGAACAGAGCGAGAGACAGCCCTCCGAGCCTCATAAAAACTCACCGGGAATTCAGAAGAAAACTGTCTCAGCCAATCCAACAAAAATGCCTCAATCTCATCCTCATCCGGGAGCACACCAAAGTCTACGTCTTGTAGAAATTGGTGCAAATCTAAGTCTTCAGGGCTGTTGTGAATAAAAACACTTCTTTCTTAATTTCAGGAGTGAAAGAAGGACGGTTTCATTCAAAGTAGTCATTGTCTTTGAGACTATTTATTTACTCATATTCAGACTGATGTATTTAATAGACAGTGTATTGGAGCAAGCATGATAAACAAACAACTGAATAAATAAATAAATAAGTAGTATAGTTAGATTTGTTCAAAGTTCAGACTATACGACTGATCCACAAGGCAGATTGTTGCATTGTCAGGTGCATCAGTACAATAGAAAAACAATATTATTATCAAAATATTCATTTTAATATCTTTACTTAATACATAAATACACGTTTAGAAAGGACACAGGTCCATCATAGTAGCCTTAATAGTGACTTGCTACAGGAGCTGTACATTGATGGTTAGAGAGACGTATTTGAAAAATTCTACAAATAGGCGAGCCGCCGTCCTTTGCTTCTATATCTCTGTCTATACCTTTTGCCAAGGACTGTGGCCAGATACTTCTTCACGGCCATTTGCTTTCGGTAGCGACTGTAGCTGTCCGTGAAAACCCCATCCGAGTGGCGCTTTGAGAGTGGTTCATTGTCGTCCTCTGTTGTGCTCCCTCCTCTGCGTTGGAGAAATAGGACAAAGCATTCAAGAAGCCATAAATCACTAAAACACTTCACACCGAACACAGCATTTTGTGTTTAAAATAAGTCTAATTGACGTCTAATAGACATCTAAACATAGATAGCTTGGCTAAAACAAGGCATTTGGTCAGTGAAAATAGCTCAAAACTAGACTAGACATAAAATACACTGGAATGAATGACTACACATGTTAAGTCTGTCTTATCTGTGTATTTGATGCCTCTAGTTTTGGACTCTTCTTAGACATCTATTAGATTTTCACTGACAGCCCAAATTTAGTCCTGTTTTAGCCAAGCCGCCTGTTTAGACGTCTATTAGACCTCTATTACACACAAAAATGCTTGGTGGCAATTATGTGGCTCGTTTGTTTGGATTTAGGTGAGGTAATGAAACTAAAACTATATATAAGTAAATAATTTGCGTGAATATTGAGGGTTGTTCACAGAGGGTGTCACAGTTGTTTATGTACACATCGTTAAAAAAAAACGAGTCACAAAATTCCCGCGTTTTGCATCTGTTGAGCTCAGTTGAGCATTTTTAATTGCAAGAACAAAGAACAAACACATTCTATTGGACCAATGATTTATTCTTCCACAGATATAATAATTACTCTCAAACTGAACGTCAAACTGAAGGTCTACAGACTCTGAATACTCGAAACAACAAATACATCATGTGAAACCGGAAAAATATGTAGTACATGAAAGCAATGACCAAAACATTTCTAAGTAAAATGAATTATGAGAGTTATATAAAGAGAGCATTCAAAACAAAGCGTTCAAGCCAGAACGACGGAGAAACACTCAGTCGAATTTGTTTGGATTTAATGAGGTAATATCACTAAAACGCCGTTGTGTTAATATAGGCTAATACGTTTCAGGATAAAATAAAATAAAATAAATTAAGGGTTGTTTAGAAAGGGTGTCATGTCGGTTTAGTTGCGCCTCACTTAAAGGTTTCCAGCGTAATTCCCGCGTTCTAAAATCGAACGTTTTAAAGTGGAGGATCGAAGACGTTCTATGTAAGCGCGCCTTTATTTCCTCTATAGATGTCATGAACGTCGAATTGTCGACAGAAATAAAATTGATTGTCGAATGTCTAAACCCTGAAGAAACATTCGAAGCAGCTACATAGTCTAAAACAGCAGGAAAATGAGCGCACAAAGCAATGACAAAGAGCTATATGGTAAATAAAGACACATATAAAGGATAAGTGTGAGGGAGAGATTGAGATGAAGAAGTAGTCTATTCTTACCCCACGCGTTTTGCCATCAGTGTATGCAGGTATTTCCTCGCAGATAACTGGCCGAGCGCTTTCCTGTAGGCTTTATTAAACATCCCGTCAGCGTGCCTTTCCAGTCTGCGTGACAAAACGCCAGATTGTACAAACACGTAGAGATGCAAAATTTATTTCACGTCATCTAATACAAGGTAACAGTTGGCATAACTTTTCAGTCTCTCCAGTTTATGTCTTGCATAATTCAGCAGGTGCATCGAATGCCTTAATGCAGAAAAACAGACAATAACAAATGGGAGTTTGGAGGTAAAGAATGAAGATCACCTTTTTGAGGGAGGACTAAATAACGTGTATGCGTCTTCAGTGACTGTAGGAGAGCTTCGTATAGTGATCTGGTCACTGTCAAATGTTACATCCGTTAGTGAGTTTCCCTCCTCGTCAAATCCTGCAGACTCCATTCTGGAACAAACATCAAGGCATTTCATTCGTAAATAATTAGTATAGGCTATTAATGTGAATAGATCTAGCTGACTGCACTTTTATCACTTTTAGTTTCAACTAATTAAGGCTTTGCATTAAATACTAAAAATGCATTAGGCTATTGTAACGGAGATCATTCAACAAGTGCTTTCTATCTGAATATGTCCCCAAAAGTGAAATATTATGATATTTTTTTCCCTGTTCGTCTGTGTAAACCGGTTTTAACACAATCGTTGATTGATTCATCCGTGATCATTTTAAAACTTATCTTAGAGTTTATGTAGCCTAAATCATAAGATTATTTACGATCATAATGTCAGGTTATTCCAAATAAAACAATAAGAAATGAAAACGTCTAGTTTTTTAAAGGGATAGTTCACCCAAAAATGAACATTTACTCACCCTCGTGTAAAAAATCATGGCTGCCTTCAATATTTAAGCTGAATCAGATGAACCTTATGAGTCCATTGAACTTATATTATGTTAAACTGACTTAAAACTGCTTGCATAACTTATAAAATTAAGTTAGAACATGATTAACTTAGTTAAATAAGTTACAATGAACTAAAAACATATGCTGTCATGACTAATTGTTCATATAATTTTTTACAGTGTGGTTTAAAACCTTAATTCGTTTTTATTTCTTGAACAGGATATGTTTTGAAGAAAGCTGAAAACCTGTAACCATTGATTTTGATAGGAAAAACAAATAGGCTGTATGGGAATCAATGGTTAGATGTTTCTAGCTTCCTTCAAAATATATTCTTTTGTGTTTAAAATAAGAGAAAAGGTCAAATAGGTTTCAAACAGGTGAGAAAATGACAGAATTAAAATGTCTGAGTGAACTATCCCTTTAATTCCGCGATATTAACTCATGTCTTGAGTCAAGCTATACTTAAAATTTTAATTCGTCCTCAATAAAATGTGTTCAAAGTTATGATTGGATATATGTCAAGCTAACAACTTCTTTATTCATCAAATAAGTATTTATTAGCCAAATTGTCACCGCTTAAATAACGTTTCTCGAAATCTAAACTCCAAATCCTCGCAATTGCGTTGACATCAATGCAACCTCGGTGTGCGTACCTGATTTTCGGGTAACTCAGAGGCGAACACACATTGCATTGAACTAGGAGCCCATAGATGAGGAAAGCAAGAGTCGTTTTGCTGCTCGTAATCATTCTGTAGAATAAAAACATACATTATTACTTTGGAAACCATAATTATGTCTAAAAAACACTTTCAATCTTCAATACCCCTGTGTAATAATCTAGTTTAATGGTAATGGTTTACCTGCTTCTTATTGCTATAAATAAAGTATGATTGCCAAAAATAAAAATGAAATATCTGGCAGAAGTTTTGCCTATACCTGCGGCAGCGGACGGATGCTGTCCAATGGAGGCTGCGTCCAGAATGAAATGAAATTCTCCAGCTCTCTCTCTCTCTGCTCTCCCAGTCTTTAAACTTTTCAACGCGTCACTTTGTTACCCACAGCGTCTGTATCTTTCCTCCCTCTCTCTCAGGTCTTCGTAACAGTCAGTCGGACGGATTTGAGGCGAGTTATCATTTGTCTTCATCTCTCATTACAGTATCGCGAGTTTTATTCTTCCAGCTCTTACTTATGCACCGTTTCACTCCCCACGTTGGAGATCGCGTCGATCCACGTCATCCTCCTTTACTATGGAGACACGACTGCAATTTCCCTTCCTCCATATACAAATATAGATCCAAATAAGAGTAATTAGTAGCTAACTGTACTTTCTGTGCTTAGTTTGCGTCTTCAATTCGTCATAAAGATAAACAGATTGATTGATCAACAGTTCATTGGGCCTGTTTGATGGTTCAGTCATTTATTTTTTCAGATAATAAAAGGGAAAAAATACTAAAATATTAAAGCTTTGCACATGCATGCATTTATTTTTGGTGTTGCATTTATAAAAGCAATTTTATATAAAGTATGTTCAATGCTGCAAGTGTATGTATGTTAAAATTAAACAACTCTCATCTGTCCAGTATGCTTTAAATTATATTTTAAAATATACAGTCATGTGAAAAAATTAGGACACCCTATGAAAGCCTGGGTATTTTGTTTTTAAAATTTATTTAATCTCAATTTTGGGCGACGCGGTGGCGCAGTGGGTAGCACGTTCGCCTCACAGCAAGAAGGTCGCTGGTTCGAGCCTCGGCTGGGTCAGTTGGCATTTCTGTGTGGAGTTTGCATGTTCTCCCCGTGTTCGCGTGGGTTTCCTCCGGGGGCTCCGGTTTCCCCCACAAGTCCAAAGACATGCGTGTAGGTGAATTGGGTAAACTAAAAATTGTCCGTAGTGTATGTGTGTGAATGGGTGTGTATGGATGTTTCCCAGAGATGGGTTGTGGCTGGAAGGGCATCCGCTGTGTAAAACATATGCTGGATAAGTTGGCGGTTCATCCCGCTGTGGCGACCCCAGATTAATAAAGGGACTAAGCCGAAAAGAAAATGAATGAATAATCTCAATTTTAACAAAACAGAAAGTTTAGGGTAATATAACAAAACAATTCAAACTAAATAAAAGACTTTTCAAGATCTTCTGTAAATGTAATTCTACAAAACTGCATATTCCAACTGAGGAAAAAGTTTGGATTCCCTCACCCTCAGGCTGTCATAGGGTGTCCTAATTTATTCACATGACTGTATATAAATAAAAGGTATCATTCATTAAATTATATTAATAGTTCATGCTGTTTTACATATGCCTGACAATTTTTTGTTGTAATATAAGCTCATTACACTGAGTGACATTTTAATGGGCCGTAAATCATTGTAAAAATGATTTGAAGATTATGATTATTGCACAGATTAAACTGGAATTAAACAGGAGACATTGAAAAAACACAAAGTATAGATTCTGAGAGTTTAACCACTTTCTAATTCAATTTAATCTATTAAAATTAGCAACTTAAGACACTTATAGCCTATCTGGCCATTTTAAGTAGTGGTTTGCAGTTTACTTGCAGAGTTGCCAGGTCCACTTATTATAAGTGTCTTTCGGTTTGGCTTATAAAGCAAGCCACTTTATGATAATACTTAAGTGAACAATGGATCTTAGCTTTTAAGGGCATTTGTGACTTTTTTGACATGATTTTCTCATGCAAGATCTGTAAAGGAAATTTCTTTACTCTCATGTATTTCCAAAACTCTCTTTTGAAAGTTCAGGTAACCAAAATTTTAAAGATTTTAAAAGACTTGGCAGCCCCTTTATTTATGAGGCCATTGCATACAAGTGAGCAACTTTATAGATGAACCTTTTTCAAGATACTAGTATTCAGCTTAAAGTGACATTTAAATGCTTGACTAGATTAATTAGGCAAGTCATTGTATAACAGTGGTTTGTTCTGGGGCTAATAATATTGACCTTAAAATGGCATTTAAATAATTAAGAACTGCTTTTATTCCAGCCGAAATAAAACAAATAAGACTTTCTCCAGAATAAAAAATATTATAGGAAATACTGTGAGAAATTCCTGAATCTGTTCAACATCATTTGGGAAATATTTGGGGAAAAAAATTCACAGGAGGGCGAATAATTTTTACTATATTTTTATTTTCCTACTTTTTTAGCTTTTGTTCCTCCTAGTAATATCTGGCAACACAGTCTCCTCAGATCCAAAGCCATGACTGCATGAACAGCAGAGACTTAGACTTGTTATGGTGTACGATTGAGGCAAGAAGTACCCTTTTTCTCTGCCATTTTCCTCAACTGCACGTACAGAGATGAGTCACGCCTCTGACGTACATTTCAACTCGCCGTTATTAACCTCTTCCATCATTACCGGCCTATGCAAGGTAACTGCTGTCAAAAGTATTCAAATAATCTTCATTAAAGGCATAGTTCACCCCAAAATGAAAAGTACCTCATCATTTACTTTCCCTCTAAACCTTTATGAGTTTCTTTCTTCTGAGATAGTTTGGAAAAATCCGGGTTGCTGGCACCCATTGACTTCCATAATAAAAAAATTTTTAAATAAAGAAGTCAATGGGTGCCAGCTACCAGCATTTTTCAAAATATCTTCTTTCCTGTTCAACAGAAGAAACTCTGTGACTCTTTAATTTAAGGTGTCTGTTACACATGTTCCATGCACTTACTATAGTAGTTACAATGAATTAAGCGTAATTACATGCACTGTAAAAAATGCAGGGTTGCACACAATTCATTCATGTTGTCTTAACACAAGTCAATTAAGTTAATGTAACAGATTTAAGTAGATAGAACATAAAACAATTAAGTTGTCCCAAAAATCTCAAGAATTCTGTTGTTTCAGCTCATTTTAAATAAGTAGTTTGAACGCGCAGCCTAAATCTTAATATTTAGATAATAGATTAAAGTCTTAATATTTAGACAATAAAGTCGAAATGACTAGAATAACCCTAAAGGCTGATTTATACTTCTGCATCCAGTGATCTGTGTGACCCACGGCGCCTGCCTTGCGCATAGTCTGGCATTTATACTTCTTCTTGCTGTTTGTGTTGCTCTGCAATAACACTTCTGAAATGCTAGCTGGCAGTAGGTTTTTATGCTCCTCTGTGTCGAGTTTCTTCGCGGGGGCTTTGCTTTTTCTGAACGCTACCTTAATGTACAAGTATCTCAAACTCGCTCATTCAGAGGCGGGAACCGGCGGACGTGCAACAACTTTAGTCATAAGGTGTAAACAAAACAAAAGTTTCAATCTGGAGCTCCTTCATGGGACTCCACACTTGTAAACACTTGCTCCATCGGGCTCGCGGCTCCCAGCACCGCATACCAAGCCGACCAATCACAGAGCTTGCACTACGCATCGTTGCGACGTGTAGTTAAATTTTTTGAGAAGTGCGTGTCAGCGTCAGCCACGGCGAGGGCTATGCGACCGCGCGAAGGCTGCGCCGGACCATACGCGTGCGCTTGACACAGAAGTATAAATCAGCCTTAAACCTAACCCCAACCATATGGTATTAATTAATAATACTCAGTTGTTAAATGAATAGTTACACTGTAACTACATCACCTTAAAATAAAGTGTAACCAGAAACTCAAATAGGTTTTAAACAAATGAAGGGTGAAAAAATGATGCAGAATTTACATTTTTGCGTGAACTATCCCTTAAAATTTGATATCATCAACACAGTTTTGCTGTGTTAAAGCAGTTGTGTTTCTTTAAAGACACACGCAATTTACTATGTTGAAGAAGCAGTTTTTATGGAATTAATATAACATCTGATATTTGCATACATATATGCCAGTATTTAATTATGACATTCAATATGAATAAACATGACATTTGATATTTGTTTACTTATATCCCAATGTACCATCATGTCGAATAGACTCAATTATAGACTCAAATACAGACATTTTATTGCCTGCTGTGCTTGTTGACACGGACAGTCAAATTGTGTGCATTGAAACAATCAAATTTCACACGTTTTGTTTAAAGTCTTTTGGCCTCAATTATGTTCCATACAAGAGTGTAATTTCTAATGTATCTCAACAAGGGGACAGGAGGAGTTTTTTCATGAGTGTCTTCAGTACACTAAATTACAATGGCATTATTGTGCCACGTTAAAATAAATAATAAATCCAAGATTACGACATTATTCTCAATTTTATGACTTTAAAGTCAAGATGTTACAAGAGTAAAATCGAATTTTTACGAGAGTAATATTGCAAGATTAAAGTCTTAATATTTCGTTAATAAAGTCGAACTTACTAGAATAAAGTAGAATTTTTTTTATGAGGATAAAATATAATTATGACATTAAAGTCATAATATTTTGAAAAATAAAATTGAAATTCCAAGAATAAAGCTGAAACGTTACAAGAATAAAATCAAAATAATACATGTTTAAATAAATTAAAATTTCAAATTAAATTAAAACCCAGTACTGTGAAACACCCATACACTCTCATTCACACACACACACACACACACACACGCACGCACGCACGCACGCACGCACACACACACACACACACGCACACTCATAAACTATGGCCAATTTAGCTTATTCAATTCACCTATAACGCATGTGTTTGGACTTGTGGGGGAAACCGGAGCACCCTGAGAAAACCCACGCGAACACGGGGAGAACATGCAAGCTCCACACAGAAACGCCAACTAACCCAGCCGGGACTCGAACCAGCAACCTACTTGCTGTAACTAGTGCTAACCACTGAGCCACCGTGTCACCCCTAGATGTGTGTATATATATATATATATACAGTTGAAGTCAGAATTATTCAACTGTAAATCTGCTCTCCGTTAAACAGAAATTGGGGAAAAAATAAACAGGGGGGCTCCACATTTCTAAACATAATAGTTTTAATAACTCATTTCTAATAACTGGTTTATTTTATCTTTGCCATGATGACAGCACATAATATTTGACTATATATTTTTCAAGACACTTCTATAGGGTAATTAGGCAAGTCATTGTATAACAGTGGTTTGTTCTGTAGACTATCGAAAAAAAATATAGCTTAAAGGGGCTAATAATATTGACCTTAAATGGTTTTTAAAAAATTTAAACGGCTTTTATTCTAGCCGAATTAAAACAAATAAGACTTTCTCCAGGAGAACAAATATTATCGGAAATACTGTGAAAAAATTCCTGAATCTGTTAAACATCATTTGGGAAATATTTGAAAAAGAAAAAAAAATTAAAAGGGGGGCTAATAACTTCAACTGCATATATTACAATTATTATTAAAAATTATGATGTTATTATTATTAACATTATAATTTTTATTGTTTACTTTATTTTCCACTTATTTAAATATCCTTGTCTTCTTGTGTTGATATGTACACTATATATGAGCTCCTGACAACCACAATAAATTCCTTGTGTTTTTTCCTCGCTTGGCGAATAAATCTCATTCTGATTCTGACAAATCAACAACCCTTTAAAAGAAAAAACATTTCAGTTCAAAGAAAACACCAAAATAAAGTGTTTTGCAGATAGTTTATGAGGGGAAGCTTAATACTTCAGTACAATACAATACAATACTATATGCAACATAGGCTCATTCTGAAAACGTAGCCCTATATACATTTCTGGAGATCGCGATTTATGTAGCCAGAGGTACGTATGGCTGCATTTTATCTTTAAAACTAATGCTACAGGGCGATATGATGCCGTTCCTTCTCGCCCTTACCAACTGACCGCTTATCTCCGTATGGACGGCTTTTCCGCTGTTACCAGTTTGTCCAGTAGCTCACCATGTACGTCGACAGACTTAAGACGCAGAGAGGAGTTGACCACGATGACGGAGCTTGAGTTCAGCGAAGAACTGTTCCAGAAAGCAGAAAAGATGAAAACAGAAGCCAAAAAATTAAATAAACAAGTAAATAACAGGGTGAGAATGTGGTAAAATCTGAAAACGTGGTAAAAATCAGGCGAGGGCTTTTCTTTCTAGATTGCTTTTTAAAACTGTCGTTTGGGTTTAGGGAAGGCAGTGGGTGGGTCAATCGGTGCTTTTGAAAACACTGTCGGTTGGGTTTAGGGAAGGAGGAGGGTGGGTCAATCGGTGCTTTTGAAAACACTGTCGGTTGGGTTTAGGGAAGGCGGTGGGCGGTTCAATCGGTGCTTTTGAAAACACTGTCGGTTGGGTTTAGGGAAGGCGGTGGGCGGGTCAATCAGTGCTTTTGAAAACACTGTCGGTTGGGTTTAGGGAAGGCGGTGGGCGGGTCAATCGGTGCTTTTGAAAACACTGTCTGTTGGGTTTAGGGAAGTGGGTGGGCACTGGTCAATCGGTGCTTTTGAAAACACTGTCGGTTGGGTTTAGGGAAGTGGGTGGGCGCTGGTCAATCGGTGGTTTTGAAAACACTGTCGGTTGGGTTTAGGGAAGTCGGTGGGCACTGATCAATCGGTGCTTTTGAAAACACTGTCGGTTGGGTTTAGGGAAGGCGGTGGGCGGGTCAATCGGTGCTTTTGAAAACACTGTCGGTTGGGTTTAGGGAAGACGGTGGGCACTGGTCAATCGGTGGTTTTGAAAACACTGTCTGTTGGGTTTAGGGAAGTGGGTGGGCACTGATCAATCGGTGCTTTTGAGAACACTGTCGGTTGGGTTTAGGGAAGGCGGTGGGCGGGTCAATCGGTGCTTTTGAAAACACTGTCTGTTGGGTTTAGGGAAGTGGGTGGGCACTGGTCAATCGGTGGTTTTGAAAACACTGTCGGTTGGGTTTAGGGAAGGAGGAAGGTGGGTCAGTTAGTCAGTCGACAGCGGCCTCTGGTGGATTTACGCGAGAACAGCAGGCGCGAATGGCAATCGTGAGAGAAATTTGAGATCTCAAAAAGCGTACACAGCGACCTGGTGGATTCACGAAAACAAAAACTACAAAAAAACACGTACCTCCTGGGACATATTTGGCGCTCTCCAGAAATGTATATAGCGGTATGTTTTCAGAATGAGCCTGGGTTGACTATGTAGATTATGTGGATTCTTTATGGATATATTCATCAAATAAACAGGAACAAATCCATTTTAGTCAATTTATTATAGTGCAAAAAAGAAAAGTATTTGAAAATGTGGGCGAAGAACCCTAAACATGCGACATCAGGACATTGTAATGGAAGCTTAGCTGGGTTTTACATGTTAAAAATAGCCACTCAAAAGGAAAATCATTGCTCATTTCCAAGTAGTTTCCGGAAGCTGATGAGAAAACCCCCTAAAATAACCAGGATTATGTTCCTCAGACCTCTATGGTCAGCCTAAATACACACAAACACTGATATATGCTGCTTATAACTGGTAGCCAGACAGTGTCGTTGTCTTATATCCACATTTGTCCAATGCAATAACCTGTGCTTGCTTTTATAGCTCATTGAACATATGTCTCTGTTTGCCTTAATTAGCAGAATATGCTTGATTCTGCTCTTTATGGGGCAAACATGACGCTTATTTTATCCACAAGGAAGTGTGTATAACATACTACAGTGTCAACATGAGTGCAACTTGTTTAAGCAAATATTGAGGTAATATTTTTCAAATTAAAAAGACATTTAGACATTTACACGCTCTGAGACTGTTAGCCTCCAATTATCCTGTTCCTTCCTCTCTGTCTGTGTATTTTACACTGCTTAAATATCACTTAAATGTCAGATTATTATATTGACTTTAGAAACTAGCATTGTGTAAAGAAATAAAAAAAGAGTGATACCTTTAATTGTATTAGCAACATTAGCAATAGTAAAATGTTAGCCTGTGTGCCATGTTAAAAAAACAAAACATTTTTGGTATGCTAATTCATGCTAACAATGTGCAGGATATGCTAGTATTGGTGAAACATGCTAGTAACAAAGTTGCAAGATGCTAATTAATGTTAACAACTTGTAAATCATGCTAACAGTCATAAAACAAGCTAGTAAAAGATAACAACATGTCTAACAAATGCTAATGTTCCAAACTTAATTGAAGCAAACATGTCTAACAAACATGTCTGAAACATGTTAAAACATGTTCGCAAAATGCTAGCAATATGTAGAGTTAAAACATGCTAAACAAGTTTAATTGTGTTAGCAACATTAGCAATAGCAACATGTTAGCCTGTGTGCCATGTTAAAAAACATTTTTGGTATGCTAATTCATGCTAACAATGTGCAAGATATGCTGCAAGTGGTGAAACATGCTAGTAACAAAGTAGCAAGATGCTAATTAATGTTAACAACTTGCTAACA
>CAIGQV010019101.1:2985717-2996511 GCA_903798115.1 Danio jaintianensis
TAAGTGAGTAAACCCATTGCTTTTGAAGCGACTAGTTGACTTTACTTTAGAAAAGTGAGTAAACCCACTGGAGCAACACGGTGGCTCAGTGGTTAGCACTGTCACCTCACAGCAAGAAGGTTGCTGGTTCGAGTTCCGGCTGGACCAGTTGGCATTTCTGTGTGGAGTTTGCATGTTCTCCCCATGTTGGCGTGGGTTTCCTCCGGATGCTCCAGTTTCCCGCACAGTCCAAACACATGCACTGTAAGTGAATTGGATGAGTAGTGTATGGGTGTGTGTGTGAATGTGTGAGTGTATGGGTGTTTCCCAGTACTGGGTTGCAGCTGGAAGGGCATCCGCTGTAAAACATATGCTTTACATATAACATGTAAAACATATGCTGGATAAGTTGGCGGTTCATTCCGCTGTGGTGACCCCTGATGAATAAAGGGACTAAGCCAAAAGAAAATGAATGAATGAATGAATGAGTAAACCCATTGCTTTTTGGTTGACTTTACTTTTAAAGCGAGTAAATCTATTGCTTTAAAAACTTTTATTAGTTGACCTAACTTTAAAAAGTGAGAAAAAGATCAAATTTATTTTACTGTATATTACAACTGATATTAATGGGTGTTTTAATTTCTTATTTGTTAGTGTTAAATAACCTTTTTATTTTGATACAAAACCACAGGGAGCCTTTAAAGTGTCTTTTTGTTGAAAATTGTTAATTGTTTAAGTAAAAGTTATATATATATATATCACAGTCTTTTCCACCTGAGAATTGCACTAATCGCTTTCTTGTTGATTAATCATGTTAATGCATGATGCTTTGTGTAATAGCTGTTATAATGTTTTAACACAGTTTTGTGTCATAAATTGATTGCTCTCCTTTAGGCATCGGCTCCACTTATTTCCATGCGACGCTGAGCTTTCTGGGGCAGATGCTGGATGAATTGGCCATACTGTGGGTGCTCATGTGTGCCATCGGCATGTGGTTTCCCAAGAGATACCTGCCCAAGATATTTAGAAGAGACAGGTGCGCTCGCAGATACACACAGACACACAAATATACTGTGGACAGAGGTAGTTTTAGGATTTTATAGCCCCCAATGAGGGTACATATTTATATAAAATAAAATACCAAAATAGAATAAAGTTTCAAATAAGATAATAATTTGACTAGAACATTTGAATAAAACATCGATGATATCTCTTGAATCTTGATTTTGGGAGTACTTTTTAACAGCAAATGGCGCTCTAGGCTATATTTTAACAGCAGACGGAGCTCTATGCTAGTGTTTAACAGCAGATGGCGCTCTAGGCTCATCTTTAACAAGATACAGCACTCTAGGCTAGTTTTTTAACAGCAGATGGCGCTCTATGCTAGTGTTTAACAGCAGATGGCGCTCTAGGCTCATCTTTAACAAGATACAGCACTCTAGGCTAGTTTTTTAACAGCAGACGGCGCTCTATGCTAGTGTTTAACAGCAGATGGCGCTCTAGGCTATTTTTTAACAGCAGACGGTGCTCTAGGCTAGTTTTTAATAGCAGACGGCGCTCTAGGCTAATTTTTACCAGCAGACATCGCTCTATGCTATATGGCGTTCTATGGGATAGCGTAGCGTTCATCCGATGCGCACTTTAGAATCTCGCCCAAAGTTGTAGGTCATCCAGGTACTTCTCGCATACTGTTTTTCGAATATGAATTCAGACATACTACTCGGCTCGCATACAGTTTTTAACATACTATATAGTATGGAAGTATGCAATTTTGGATGCAGCCACTAATTTTCTTAACATTATGTTTTCTCCGTCACCAGGTCGAGGTTTAAAATGGTGATCGGCGTGCTCTCAGGCATCACCACCTGTCTGGCCTTCATCAAGCCAGCTATAAACTCCATCTCTCTGATGACGCTGGGCATCCCGTGCACCGCCCTGCTCATCACTGAGCTCAAGAGGTCAGAGCTCGAGTAAAAACACACACTGTACACACAAAACACTGCATCAGGCCCTCAGAGAGCTCCATCTTATCACATTACATATTTATTGCTGTGCACATTCATTTGAAATCACAGTGATGGGTCTCTATATATAGCCTCTAGTCTTGCTTTATATGGTGGTGTACTGCCACGGAAAGCACGTTTTAAAGGCAACCTCTTTTTATTTGTAGTCTAAATTCTAATTATTGCACAACTACATATTACATGTCAAAAAATTTTACTGAAAGCATTATCCAAATGTTATAAATTATATTACAAAATAATATACACTACTGGTCAATTGTTGGTGATCATTGGGACTTTTCATTGTCTTTAAGGCTGCATTTAGAAGTGAAGTGAAGTGAATAGTGAATAGTGAAGTGTAGTGTGGCCAAGCAGTTGGGGGGAACGGTGCCTTGCTCAAGGGACTCACCTCAGTCGTGGTATTGAGGGTGGTGGAGAGTGCTGGTCATTCACTCCCCCCTCCCCCAATTCCCGCTGGTACCGAGTATCGAACCAGCAACCTTCGGATCACGAGTCCAACACTCTAACCACCAGGCCACGACTGCCCCCTTATTTGATAAATACAAACGTACAATTAAAATACATGCAATGAAAGGCTTCTGAGACTGGAGTAACAATGCTGACAAATATAAAGCATAAATTGCATTATAAAATATTTAGAAATGTAAAACTGTTGTTTTAAATTGAAATAGTGTTTCACAATATTACTGTTTTTGTTTTATGTCTAATTAAATAAATGAAACGTCTTTTAAAAATATTAAAAAGTCCCACTGATTCCAAACTGTGGTGTACTTAAATTGAGTACTTGATGTAGAGTTATGGGACTCCTATTTCCATGCCAATTACAGTCAAGTATAAATATGCAATATTTTTTATTAATATGAGGTACAACTACGGTAGCTTAATTTTAGAATACTTTTTTTTGCAACTGAATGCATTGAAAAGGATTTACGCTACATTAAAATATTCTTTTATATCAGTTCTGTTACAAAACTGAAACAAAATGATAACTTTTAAAAAAATTATTAATGATAGTGCTCTCAAATTATTAATCGTGATTAATTGTGCATCCAAAAAGTTTAAATCTTTATTATTTGAGCAATATCACACAAGTAGCAGTGCGATATGGCTGTATATCGGTACTGGTGGGAGGTGTGCTTTGGCTCAAGGCTGCAGGCTGAGTGCCTTAGTGTCCCACCAGTGACGATATACATCCATATCGCACTGCTACTTGTGTGATATTGCGTTTATACAACAGTTCGACGGCATAATCGTGTATATAAAAAAGAAAATCAAACACGGAGAGTCTAAAAACCCTTTTGTATGAGGAACTACTTTCTTCCGCCGTTCATTCACAACTGAAGCTGACCGTTAGAACAGCAGAAACTGTTGCTAATTCACCAACGTCACTTTAGAACTAGTGTTTGAATGATTGTCTAGCGTAATGTTTAAAGTGAAGACAAAACAGGTGACTTTGCTCAAATTGTAAGATTATAAGGCTGAACGGCATGAAATGCCATCAGTCTACAGAGATTTCCCAGTATTTCTCTGTTGCAATCGGATTTCACTATAATTAACCCCGAAAAAGCCAAAGCAAAGCAAACACTACCAGATTACTATGGTATAAATACAGCATTACAACATACAAAAGAGAGAAAAATCGACTTAGAATGTCACCCACCTGTTTTATAATAATTTGCTCAGCTGTAGTATTACCCAATTTACACTAAGTTTTTCTCCCCTAAGGACTTATTATGCGGTCTCTGTCGCCTTCTTGTGGTGGAACGTCAACCGTCTTTGCTCTGCTCAGTATGACTGGCTGATGGATGCCCATGCGCTGAATCTCTGAAATTATGAATATTTAAAATAGGCACTATCCTTATAAATAAACTGCATAGTTGCAATCTAAACAACTACATTCTCACCTAAAAAAGCCTCAAAAGTACATTATGTTGTCCAACAGCTGCAATATTTGTCAGTGAGTTGTTTAGTCCCTCTATAGTTCTAGTTCTATATATATATATAGACCATTTTGAGGGATGTAAACAAAAACAATGGTCCTAACGTATTTCCTGTTATACATACTTAATTTCCGTAGCTTCCGAGAATCCCAAAAGGTCCACATTTTGATAAATAATATTATGATGGCTGTTTTAATGTTAAGTTATGATCAAATCGCCTCTTGTAACAGTTATGAAATAGTTTGACAACAGGCAGGAAATGTTCATGGGCCAATGACATCGCCACATTGAAATGGTCTATATATATACGTGCAAATAATTTATATATGCATAGTAAATATACACAATACACACACGTATTATAAGTAAAAACAAACTTTTATTCTGTATGCAATTAATTGTTTGTCACCACTAATTAATACACTACATACATTTTACATTACAACAAAAGTTATTTACTTGTTTTTGTATCTTCGTCAGCACATAAAAATAAACGCCCTTAGTCAAAACACCAAATAATATTCAAACATAGCAATTCAGAGTAAAACTCATTAGGACATTAGGCTTCTCACGTATAAAAAAAATTCCTCCTTGTTTTCGAACTGTTCTCTGAACTTTGAGCATAAAAAGCTGAACAAAACAGACAGTGTGTTTGTCCTAAAACAACACCACCCTGATACTGTTTGTCCTTTCTGAGAGTCAAAGTGACGCTTGTTCTTTAGCACACACGCCTGAAATGCGGCGTTAGGAAACCCGTCCCATAATCTGTCCAGATGAGCTCAGAGTTCATGTGTTCGCGCTGCCGATGAAGAAACAGCCTTATCAGCGGCTTCCTGAGAGCGAGATGCGCTGCTGTGGTTTTCCTGATAGCGCTTCTCTGTGCGTGTAACTGCTAGAAGAGGCTTTATCTTACAGCAGACCATGAGTTTGTAGTTTAGTGCAGCATTTACACCAGATAACAGTGTGCTTAAAGGGATAGTTCACTCAAATATGAACATTTCCTTTACACAGAACTTAAAAAGTCTGGAAAAAAGAAGCCATTGACATCCATAGTAGGAACTCCAGCATCCTTTGGTATATCTTCTTTTGTGTTCAATAATAAATAAATACATTTTATATGGTGGTATGGTGGCTTAGTGGTTAGCACTGTCGCCTCACAGCAAGAAGGTTGCTGGTTCGAGTCCCGGCTGGGTCAGTTGGCATTTCTGTGTGGAGTTTGCATGTTCTCCCCAGTTGGCGTGGGTTTGCTCTGGGTGCTCCGGTTTCCACACAGTCCAAACACATGCGCTATAGGTGAATTGGATTAACTAAATTGGCGGTAGTGTATGAGTGTGTGTGTGAACGAGTGTGTATGGGTGTTTCCCTGTACGTATGGGTGTTTCCCTGTACTGGGTTGCGGCTGGAAGGTCATCCGCTGCGTAAAACATATGCTGGAATAGTTGGCGGTTCATTCAGCTGTGGTGACCTCTGAAAAATAAAGGACTAAGCCGAAGGAAAATTAATGAATATGTATATATATTATAATTTCCTCAATGTCAATGACGTTTAAAGGGTTAAATCATATTATATACATTATAAACATCTTTAAAGCAAAACAACGTGTTATGTTTGTCTGAGTAGCACAAGTTTGTACTTGTCTCACTTCCTGTCTCTTTCTAGCTCTCCTTCGCACTTCCTTCTCTCATGCTTACTTCCTTCTCACTCTTTATTTTTATCTTTCTTCTTCCAGCATCTTTTCATTTCCAGCAGTGACTTAGTTGTTTTTATTCAACAATATTTTTATTCTTTTTTTTTATTTGGCCACTATTTATTTACAATTACAAATATATATATTTTAGGTGTTTGAGTTTTTAAAAGCTTAAGTTTAGGTTTCTACATGATTGCAGTGTTTTACTTTTGTTATCATGTTTATATTTAGTTTAAATTAGTTTTGGTTGTCAAAGCAACATTTCTATTCAATTATTCATTCATTCATTTTCCTTCGGCTTAGTCCCTTTATTCATCTGGGGTCGCCACAGCGTAATGAACTGCCGACTTATCCAGCATACGTTTTACAAAGGGGATGCCCTTCCTGCAGCAACCCAGTAACTGGGAAACACCCATACACACTCATTCACACACATACACTACGGCCAATTTAGTTAATCAATTCACCTTTATCGCATTTGTTTGGACTGTGGGGGAAACCGGAGCACCAGGAGGAAACCCACGCCAACATGGGGAGAACATCCACACAGAAATGCCAACTGGCCCAGCCGAGACTCAAACCAGCAACCTTCTTCCTGTGAGGTGACAGTGCTAACCACTGAGCCACCGTGTCACCCCTATTCAATTATTATAATTTTTTATATTATACTATTATTTTACTTGTACGTTTTTAATTTAATATTAATATTTTATTTCAGTTAACACTGTTTAGATTTTTAATAGTTATTCATTCATTCATTCATTTTCTTTTCGGCTTAGTCCCTTTATTAATCTGGGGTCGCCACAGCAGAATGAACCGTCAATTTATCCAGCATATGTTTTACGCAGCAGATGCCCTTCCAGCTGCAACCCATCACTGGGAAACACCCATACACTCCCGTTCACACCCGTTTACACTACGGACAATTTAGCTTACCCAATTCACCTATAGCGCATGTGTTTGGACTGTGGGACTACAGCTACCTTCTTGCTGTGAGGCGACAGCGCTACCCACTGCGCCGCCTTTTTAAGAGTTATTATTATTATTATTATTATTATTATTATTTTGTTAATTTGTTAAAATTTTAGATTCACTTTTGTATTTAAAAAAAAAAAAAATTCTGTGTTTTTAGTTTTTAATTAAGTTTTTAATTAATTGCAGTATTTTTGTCTTATTGTTAAAATTTATTTTAGTTGTCAAACCAACATTTCTATTTTTTTCCCCTATTATGCTATTATTTTATTAGTTTTTTTATTTAATAATAATATGCTATTTCAGTTAACATTGTTTACGTTTTTTAAGAATTGTTATTATTATTTTGTTAAATTATTAATATTTTACATTAGGTTTTGTATTATTTTAAATACATTTTTAGGTGTTTGAGTTTTTTAAAGTTTCTAAATAATTGTAGTGTTTTTGTTTTGTGATTATTTACATTTATTTTGGTTGTCAACATTTCTATTTTATTATTCTATATTTCCTCCTATTCTATTATTTTACTTGTAAGTATTTCATTTAATATTAATATGTTATTACAGTTAACATTCAGATGACATATTAGAGATTTAAGAGTTTCCTTTTTATTCATTCATTCATTTTCTTTTCGGCTTAGTCCCTTTATTAATCTGGAGTTGCCACAGCGGAATGAACCGCCAACTTATCCAGCATATGTTTTTTACGCAGCGGATGCCCTTCCAGCTGCAACCCATCAGTTTTCTTTTTATTAAATAGTTACATTTTATTAATCAATAGCAGCGCTACATCTAATGTCTATGGTTATGGCCGTGTATTAAACATTATCTGGTAGCTGCTGTGTTTGTTTATCGTTAATCCAAGACAGATTTGCTTGTCTCTGTGTGGGCAGATCTGTGAAAATGATCCACAGCGTGATCCCATCTGTGAAAAATCGTGACCGCAAAGAAACAACATTACACTTATTTAATGCCAAGCAAACAGTCTGTTGGCCATTTAATCCAATGCTAATTCGGATATAAACATAAGAGCAGTCGCTTATAAATGTAATGCATCTCATCAAAGTGGACTATTTATTTCATAGTGTGAGACAGTTTCTATTTTAATATCACTAAAACACTTATTATTATTATTATTATTTTTGGTAACAGTTTATAGTAAGATCTGTTTGTTATCAATAATTAATCGCAGTAGTTAATATGAACTAAGAATGAAAATACTTTAAAAAAGCATTTAGAAATGTTGATTATTTATAAGTTTAATCGAATCAAATTTATATATTATTCATTCATATTCTTTTTCGGCTTAGTCCCTTTATTAATCAGGGGTCGCCACAGCGGAATGAACCGCCAACTTATCCAGCATATGTTTTACCCAATTCACCTATAGCGTATGTGTTTGGACTGTGGGGGAAACCGGAGCACCCGGAGGAAACCCACGCCAACACGGGGAGAACATGCAAACTCCACACAGAAATGCCAACTGACCCAGCCGAGGCTCGAACCAGTGACCTTCTTGCTGTGAGGCGACAGAGCTACTCACTGCGCCACCGCACCGCCCTTATATACTATTATTATTATTATCATTTGTTGGACTTGAGCGAAAATTAAATAATAATATAGACCATTTTATTTTTATTAGACTGTTAAATTGAATTGCTCACTGTTTTTGTAAAATGTTAGTTATTATTTTTGTTTTCCATTGTAATTTGGACTATATAATAATTTTAATATTTTATAAAATAAAATCTTTGAAGCGAATTTTTAATATTTGTGTTCTGGGACAAGAATAAGTGTAGGGCAGGGCTTAAATTTGTTTATTGGGCATTGATTGGATGGTTAAAAAATTGTGGTTTGCTATTGGTGGATCTCATCATGACAGGTTGATCCCGCCCCCTGGGGCCAGTAGACACCAATCAGAGAAGGAGATTTATTTTGATTACTAGGACACAAGAATTTAAAAACAAAATATAATATTAATAATGATAAATAAAAAAGGGGTGTCACGGTGGCGCAGTGGGTAGCACAATCGCCTCACAGCAAGAAGGTCGCTGGTTCGAGCCTCGGCTGGGTCAGTTGGCATTTCTATGTGGAGTTTGCATGTTCTCCCTGTGTTCGCGTGGGTTTCCTCCGGGTGCTCCGGTTTCCCCCACAAGTCCAAAGTCCAAATTGGGTAAGCTAAATTGTCCGTAGTGTATGTGTGTGAATGAGAGTGTATGGATGTTTCCCAGTGATGGGTTGCAGCTGGAAGGGCATCCGCTGTGTAAAACATATGCTGGATAAGTTGGCGGTTCATTCCGCTGTGGCGACCCCTGATTAATAAAGGGACTAAGCCGAAAAGAAAATGAAGATGAAGATAAATAAATAAGGGTTAAAGTACATTCAGGTGGTGGTTATCACAGAATAAAGCCCAACAGGTTTAACGGAAGCCTCAACTCGAAGTGGAGTACTGTTGTATAGGAATAAAAAGCTTTATTCTGTGATAACAACTGCCTGGATGTACTTTATCCCACTTATTACTTGGCTACTTTCCACAAAGCATGATAATTTGACAAAACTTGTCAATACAATACAAATTGAATATCGATAAAGAGATAAACAGTAATATATTGTCTGATAATTCCATCCCCATCTCCTCATGCATTTCAACTCACTTAAACAAAACAAGAACAAATATATATACCAAATGAAGGCTGTCAGATGTACCTAGTCAATATATTAGAAAATGCGCAGTGGGTAGCACGATCGCCTCACAGCAAGAAGGTCGCTGGTTCGAGCCTCGGCTGGGCAAGTTGGCGTTTCTGTGTGGAGTTTGCATGTTCTCCGGGTGTTCGCATGGGTTTCCTCCGGGTGCTCCTGTTTCCCCCAAACACATGCGCTATAGGTGAATTGGGAAAGCTAAATTGTCCGTAGTGTATATGTGTGAATGAGTGTGTATGGATGTTTCCCAGTGATGAGTTGCAGCTGGAAGGGCATCCGCTGCGTAAAACATATGCTGGGTAAGTTGGCGGTTCATTCCGCTGTGGCGACCCCAGATTAATAAAGTGACTAAGCCGAAAAGAAAATGAATGAATGAATGAATGAACATAGTTTAGTCTATACTCCATTCAACCAGTTTTGTTTCTGTCAGCTTTGTTTTTTTGACTGTTTGGCGCCATCTTGTGACTGAAAATAATGCGCAGGTTAGTGTAGAACAATGTTTTTAGTCTAATTTTTATATTTTGTGGTTAGTAGCCATATTATAAGCAGGATTAATTAGCCAAGTAGCCATATAATAAGCAGGATAATTCATGTGATTAATTAATTAAAGAAGAAGAAAAAAACTATTAACAAATTTAACTGGTAACTACTAGGTAGTCCAAAAAGGATCCTAAATCTTATAAAATGAGTTGAGAAATCCAGAGAGTAAGCATCTTAACATTTTATGTCCGACACAGTAAAAAATGACCTGTATCCAGACAGCCGTGTAATAATATCTAATAATACACTGCACCTCTGCATTCAAAAATAAGAAAAATCTGTTTTGATTTTTTGTTTCTATCATGTGTGTAGGTGCGATAACCTGCGTGTGTTCAAGCTGGGTCTGCTATCGGGTCTGTGGTGGACGCTAGCGCTCATGTGCTGGATTAGCGATCGCATTTTCTGCGAGATGTGGTCATCTGTCAACTTCCCGTATTTGCACTGCGCCTGGTGAGTGTGTATATCTATGCATATATCTGATCAAGTGTGCTTAAAGTAATAGCTCACCCCGGATGCCCTTCCAGCTGCAACCCATCACTGGGAAACATCCATACACACTCATTCACACTCATACACTACAGACAATTTTAGCATACCCAATTCACCTATACCACATGTGTTTGGACTGTGGGGGAAACCGGAGCACCCGGAGGAAACCCACGCGAACACGGGGAGAACATGCAAACTCCACACAGAAATGCCAACTGACCCAGCCGAGGCTCGAACCAGAAACCTTCTTGCTGTGAGGCGATCGTGCTACACACTACGCCCCCATTGTTTGTTCACATTCATAAATACATTAACTAATGGAGCCTTATTATAAAGTGTGACAGTTTTTGTTCGTTTTTATTTTAGTTCAAGGTAAACGTAATGAAAATTAAAATTATTTCCTTGGCAATTACTGTAGCGTAAATAAATTTTGTTATTTGTTTCAGTCAGCGTAATAATCAGTT